>JAQFYP010001224.1:0-16522 GCA_034694865.1 Bilobella braunerae
AGAACCACTGGCGAGATAAGGGGAGGAGCTACGTTGCGCCACGCCAATTCACCTTGCCTTGTGTTCCACGCTTCCCCCCTGGACGTGCCCTTTTGCCCCTTGACCCTGTACCTTCCCACTTTCCATTAGTATTATATTAAGTACTCATTGTAGAATACTCTTGTGTTAACTAAAGCGGCAACCACTCATGTTAAAATATTTTAGGTTTTTAAATGTTTAAATTTAATTTTTTTTAACTTTTTAATTTTTTTCCATGGTCACAATTGCGCTCGAAATTCAAAAAAATTGATTTTCAACACTTGTATTGAAAAGCTTATGGGAATTTAGCCACGATTTCTCGAATTTCATGTGGTCCCCCCTTTGCCATTCTCTTAATTTGCTTCACAGAACTTGAAATCGTACTATCTGTTGCAAACATAACCTCTCAATTCCACACATGCTTTCTTGGAAATTGAGTAAAAAATTTAAACAAATATAATCCGGAATTTTGGTAAAATTATTTTTAAAATACGTTGAAGTTTAATGCAATTTTACTTTTTGACATTTGCATCAAAATTGAGATGTAATTTAAGTTTTCAATTTCCAAATAGAAATTTTTGATGCAATTAGGGCATCAAAATTAGGGCATTAATTATTATTGATACGTGCATACAAATTTCCATGAAATTCGGGTTCTCTATATTGTTGAGTGAAGCGCGTTTAGGAAATCGCGAAGGGGGGACCATATGAAACTCAAAAAATCGCGGGTCCCATATTCCAAAAAAATCCCATAAGCTTTTCAATACAAGTGTTGAAAATAAATTTTTTTGAATTTCGCTCACAAATGTGACCATAGAAGAAAATAAAAAATTTGAATTCCATTATTCACTAAAACAAGTGTTTTGGCCAAATTTGGGATTTTTCTTAGAGTTGCCTACTACTTGTTAGTGGAAATGTCAAAGAAAAAAAAACAATTACTCAAGAACTCAATATTTATGTGTTTTCTAACTGTAATTTTATTGAATAAAAATTAAAAACTAAATATTTTGTAAAAATCATGTAAAATTATGTAAAAATCATCAAAACTTTAATGACAAATTTCTTTATATAATTTACTTTTTGTCACAACAATCCCAGAGCATTATGTCATTACAAACTGTTGTTGCTTTCTTGTAAAAATTTCAGCATATACCCAATTTGGATCAAAAGCAAAAAAAAATAGAAACAAAATAGTTTTTAAGCTTCCTCGAAATTGGAAACAAATCACATTAAACAATCTAATGTTCGAATAAATTAGTATCGAATAAGTTATGATCAATAACGCATAATAATGCTACATCAAACACAGCACAGGTTTTTAGAGGGCACAATACGATATTGTATAGTTAACCAGATTTGTAAATTAATTAGTATTATTAATATTTATTCTGACTAATTGTTGTATCACTAGCTTGTTAAGTCAATTTCAAGTGCGGAATTGCAGTCGGCCATTTAAATAATTTCTTAATAATATTAATTCAAGCAATATAATGGCTTATTTAAGGGTTAAACATTCGTTGTGATTTAGTAACCGGTAGTTACGTGCTAGTTTTCAACAATTAACAGTCAGTTGTTAATTACTTTTAAAGTCGTTCCGTGTCAAACGTTTTTTTTATGACAAGAAAAATTCCAATAAACGTAGCTTTAATACATATTAATGCATTTAGTTCCACTATATTCTATTAATTTTGTATTATTTACATTTAAAAATTCCGTTAAATTACACTGAACTTTTAATTTTATATAAAAAACAAGCTATCAAAAATTTAGCAAAATTTCATGGTCATAAGTTTCCGCGTGAGTAGAGGTCAACGGGTCAACGATTTTGCACTTTTTTACCTTAATTATTTGGTGGGGACCAACCAACGCCATACTCCCCTGTGTACACAAAACAGTGTACACATTGCACAATGTCGATTTTTTTTTAAAAATAACGGATTTTCTTATTCGGAGGCTTATAAGTCCAGTTGTAATCCAATTAAAATTTTGCTGGTGGTTTTTTACGAAAAGTATCTAAATTTACTACATATTGCGTAAAAATTACTATTTGTTTTCGAAAAAGTAAGTAGTTATAGTAGACTATTTTAAAAAATTTCTACGCAAATTGTTGCCTTAAATATTTTCTTTCCATCGAGGTATTGTGGTGACTTGTCAGGATACTGTGGGCTTTGGTATAAACGTTCGAGTAATTTTAGACTTTTACAATTACTTAGCATTATCACCTTTGAAATATTTAAAATGCCCTGCAACCTTGAAGCGCCCCCTTAACTATATAAATCTTTGTACAGATAGACAATGGTATTAAAATCAGGAGTTGTGGCTCACCTTGACGATGAACGTGTTATACAAAAATTATGCAAATCCAATTAGTCGCATTACGTTTTCCAGTTTAAACTAAGCCTGGATATCATGATTGACGAATAGAAGCAGTCAAGGCTGCATAAAGAAAAATAATTAAGCTCTTTGACTGGTATCCTTGTTAAGGAAAGTGCTGCACAACAAGTATGCACCTACTAAACACAAAATCACGTTTTGCAATTTGAGTATTTTATTAAGTAGCGTATTAGCTACTCTATGGTAATGTGTTGACGCCCTGTCCATCTGTCTCTCTGTCTGGGTGCGCCATAACTCTCAAACGGGTAGTATTTATCCAAAAAAAATTCAGGAATTGGAGGTAGGGGTGAAGTGAGAGGTCAAATTTGAAGATGTGACTTTTTACCCTCGTTTTGACGACCCCCTACATAACCCCTGATAGTTGACGTAGTTGCCCTAGTGGTTAGAGCTACAGTTTTTTTCCATTAGCCAGTATGAGAACGGGTGTTCAAATCCCCCACTCAGCCACAAAAAAGTCTTCCACTGTTGACTTTGTCCTTAATGTTTTCATCAACCTGAGTGACTCCTAATCCTTCCTATATATAATTTAATAAATAATTTTAAATAATTAATTTAGATAAACCCCGTAAATGCAAAATCATTTTGCTAGATTTGCTGAGAAAAATTTCGATTTTCAACCTTGGAATGAAAGTATGTTGATATCAGTACGCTACTTCAGTTACGTGCGTTTGCAAAGGCTTATTTTTTAATGAAGCGCTCCACAAAAATTATCCAACCACTAAACACAACAACACGTACAATTGAATAACCGTTGTAGTAGTTTTCCATGGCTTGACAACTGACAGTGATCATGAACGCTTAACAGCTTGAGTATTTTATTAGTTCCCCAGCATACCAAAACGCAAATATTCCATGTTTCGAATGGTTCCACTACTAAAACTTATCTTATAAAACATACACATTTACTCAGTTCAGAGCGTCGACATAAACCAATTCAAATATCTGCTTTATCTACAATGGCTCGAATCTTATTGGCCTCCTTTCTACTATCAATATTTGTTGTAACAATAACTATACAATGCGATCCACCCTTAGTTTATGACAACCCAAACTGCCTACTACCGGTGGGAGCAAGTTGCCTACCAAATTCGGGTCCGAGTTGCGTAGCGCGCGCTTCCTGCATCCCTCAAGGCTCAGAGGTACAAAGTACTGTTTCCATGGTGATAGCATAATCTCTTGACCGATGTTCATTTTAAGTGGTTCCATGCCAATACCAAGGAAACCAAAACCTCGAAACCGCGAACTGAGAACGATCAAAACCGAGAAACCAATACCGAGAACGACCAAAACCGAGAAAACCGAAATTATGGTTATGTTCGTTATCGGTTTTGGTGTTGTCGGTTTAGTCTTTTTGGTTATAGTCGTTCTCAGTTCAGTGTTCTGAGTTTAGGTTTTCTCCGTTATGTTCGTTATCGGTTTTGGTTTTCTCGGTAATTGACCGGTTACAAACTTCCAGTTATTCCTAAGGAAATTTCAAAGCAGTTTTAAATTTCAAATTATTGCTTACTGTGATACTCTAAAAAAAAGTGTTTTTAGAATTTTGAAATTTCCAATTTGTACTTTTAGCGTAATTCTAAATATAACGAATTATACAACATTTTTATCACAAATTCAAATAACTTGAGTTTAAAAAAAATTGCTTTTGTGATTCCAGTCATACATCTGCAACTGCAGTACTGGGACTCCTAACGCAAATGGTTTTTGCGGAACCGTTCCCTTATCTGGAGGTTGCAGTGACAATGGACAGTGCATCGCTGGAGGCTGCACAAACCACATTTGTAGCTGCCCGCTATTTTCCAAATTCAAGGCAGAAACTGGTCGCTGCGAGTTTAAGTACGATGGAATTTGCTCTGATGGATTTGGAGTATTTTGCCCCTCAAACTCTTCCTGCGTATATGACCAGTGTCATTGTCCCGCGAATTCAAATTGAGTTATGTCGGAAGGCAAAGAGTCTTGTCAATGTGTTGACGCAAGTTACTTGGACTCGCCAGGAAATTGTCATGCATTTGCATCAGCTAAATGCCACAAAATCTATATTGGACTAGTGGACTCGGGCTCTTGGTCCTGCGAATGCCCATATGGCTATGAGCCTGATCCAGCAACACAAAGTTGCGAACAAATATGCCCAGAAGATTCGCATTTGGTACCAGGTACTGCTGACACATGCAAATGTAACAATCAGGACTCAGAGCCACCGTGCACTTATTAATTAACTGCAATTAATTACTGCAATATTATTAATTATTTTAATTACTATGAGTTACTGCAATTAGAAGAAGTTAAAGATCAACTAACTGGAGTCAAGGACATTGATGTCACTATTGTAATTAGTGGTAGTACATTAGTTGTAATGGATTGCAGCAATTTCTTTGTAGTAATTTCTATCCGTATTCTACTGTATCTAACTGTATCCTATTCAATTCTAAATTGAAATCAACAATAAAATAAAATAACTTTTTGAAAAAAAAACATCCCTGTTGTCAAAGCTGTTAGCTAAGAGTGAGTTTTACTAACTTCCACACGAATTTATAAATACAATATTGTTTATTGCGCTATTTGTTAAAAGAATTTGAAAGCAGACGAGTCCTCGATTTAAAAAATTAATACTATTTGAAATATTAGTATTTTAGCGTAGGAAAAATACGTTAATTTTAGTCTTGGTTTTATTCAAACTTTAGCATTCATTCTGAAATATTAAAAACGCGGCTATAACATGGTCAATTCAAGAAAACTGTTTCCATCTTAGAAATATACTTGCTGAAGCGACATTTTTACAATTGCAAAAAAAAATATAAACATGAAAGCCGCATTAAAGGTTTAAATTTCAGGAAATTTGTATGGTTTTCATACGGATTAAATTAGTTAAGCAAATTCGTTAGGTTACATAATACATTCATATTTTTACTCCTAAAAGTCAAACATAAGAGTCACAAACAATTTCCTCCATCTCTTTCTATTGCACAAATCGAAGGCAAATAATTCTGACTCAAAAACAGGTGTGGAGTCACCGGTGAGTACAACTGTGAAAAGAAAATCATGTTAATCGAGTTTTGTTTAGTTAATTAGTTGCATATTCGTTTTGTTAACTAAATTATTTTTCAACTAATTCTTCGCTAAGTTTTCAGTTAAGTAATTTTTAATGAAATGTTATCAAGTTTAGCTGTGCAACAATTTTAACGGCTGTTGCAATTTGATTCTCGCAAAACCACATCCGAGGTTTCATGCTTGGCATAATATTTTTTACTGAAAAACAATTATACGGAACGAATTTGAACTATGTAACTTAAAAACTCGACATATCTACTATCCTGTTCAACCTCTCAAGTTGAACAATTGACCTCTTTTGCATATTTATATCTTCAAGAAATCATTCAATAATTAACACCATAAATCTCATGGATAGTAAATAAGTCACAATCATTTAGTGATGTAGCTTGTATTGATCATTTGAATCACTTCCCATCGCTGCATCATTTCTGAGTCGTAACAAAATTATACAGATTTACTCACAAATTAAGCAGAAGCAAAAATATGAAGACAAAGTTATAAAATTTCTACCTGCTGTTTAGGCCAGAACAACTCTCTTCCTAAAGTAGACATACTCTTTATATTTATTATTATATTTATATTATATACTCCTGCAACTTGTGTTAATTGTAGCTTACACCAATGTTCAAATAAAAAATTAATTGATTGATTGATCGATCTAACAATAGTAACAAGGAAACCTCCGAACCTTTTACAAAACCGCAGTTCAATCCAATATTATTCACTAAAGATATCGAACAAGCCCGTCCTACGTAGGTTAAGTGTATACACGAAACATGTAAATGGTCGATCGAATAGTATTATTATGGCTGTCTAATTTAACCAATCAGGACCTCCTATTCTTGAGTTTTTAGACATTTAGCATCCTCCAAAATGTTAACACTCGTTGAGCAGAAAGTGATAGAGCAAATCCTCCAATTCAGTTGTTTACAATGTTCTTTCCACTTGACTGAAGTGGAAAGTTCAAGACACTGTGTGTGACCAGGTCAAAGGTCAAACCCTACTTTACATTTACTAATAGCCTTGTTTCTTGTGCATGTTTAACCTTTGCGGTCATTTGGATACTGCCCGGATTTGGCTTCGACTACAAAGGCTCAAGCTGGAGCGCATTGGCTCCTCAATTAATTACCCATTTGTATTACGTTCTAATTCAGGCGATGGTTTTCGTTGTACTATTGGTTTTTTACAACGAAACTCATGAATACGTCTTGTGGTACATTGCTATACAATGTTTCAACAAACATTACGGTAAAAACAGCAATGTGTGACAAAACTACTTCCAGTACGCGTGTGAATGTGTGGTATTTCTAAACGTCTTACCTAACTCAAAACCGCAGAAAACCTATCCAATCCTAAACCAATACATATCTGCCCAAATCGTATCCGATATTTTGAGTTCATCTGCAATTTGACAACCTCGTGCTAAAATTCTATCCGAATACAAACCCAATCCAAAAATCACCAGCAGTGGTCAGCCCACCAATGTGCTGACAAATACTTGCGGGTTCGATTACTGTTCTAACCAAGCTAATTCTTAATTTTCAAATTGTTTTAAAATGTTGCATGAATAGATTAACGGATTATGTTGAAAGCGAACTTAATTTAATTGCGGTTAATTACTAATTATCGCAAATACATTTCTAGGTCTACTCCGGACAGAGATATAGCTAACCTTTGGCTTAGAAATGGCTAACTTTTGGATTATATTTAGATGATATTTGGATTATTTTTTCCTTTAACATCGATTTTGAGGCTGGATTTGGATTGGATAATGATCTTGTATAGATTGCATCTACTTCCAGAATAGTGCATAGTTTTTTAATTAAAAGAACAAATCCGAGCTAGAATAGTTTAGTTTAGTTTTAGTTTGAACTCCTCCTGCACTAGAACGGCTTTGTTCGGCTAGTTATTATATATAAGTTCATGTAATAGGTACTGTAAACCAAGAAATCTTTTACTTCCTAGTATGTCGGGAACTTGGAACTGTGCAACAAGGCAAACGCTCAACGGACAAATTTGTCAAGCTGGCGCTAAATGTTACGTACACTACGGGTACGCTCTACTGTAGGATGTTCCCTATTTTGCAAAATAATCCCAACTATATATACTTGATTGTACCGTCACATTGGAGAAACGTTTATCTTTTTGTATTCATTTTGATTTACGAAACTTATCTGCTAATGTGCGGTTCATTTCTATTCATTTCCTTGTCTTCATTTGCATATATACATCTACGAACAACTTTATTTTGGATGGAGCAATGTCGGTAAATTTGAGTAGTAAATTATAAACCCCTGAATAACCATCTACCCAAAATATACCTTGCTAAAACAAATTTTTAAATGCAGCGAAAAAGGTTTTGAATAAAGTTTAAAGAACAGTAGTGGCTAGATAAGGAGCTGTACGACAATTTTTTGCTATTCTCAAAATAAATTTTGAAGGACGGATGGACATGAAAACACACATAAAGTAATATTTTTTGCTTAATAGTGTGTATGTGTTCGTTGTAAGTTTCTCTGAGTATTGAAGCTCAAATTATAGGGAGGAGCTTAAATGCTAAAAAATGTTTGTAAATTGTAAAATGCTTGAATTAGTAAGTTAAGTTTTACCAAGTTTTACACGTTTACGTGAGGTTTTTCATACTAACTTTTGCAGCAGCGTCCACCTCATGTCTCCAAAACAATTTCACCAGACTATGGATTGCATTGGAATATTTTGCAATTGATGGGAGCGCATCAACATTTACAGTTACGCGCAGCTACTATGGAAATCTTCATTGGTGATTAGCATCTACGCAAGCGTGAGGACGTCACATGTCTTCAACATCTGGTTCGTCATCATTCCGCCATTAGTTGCATTCATCCTGATTTGTATAGACCTAGTAACTACATCTGCAATGGCATCCATATACGAAACATTGATAAACACAAACAAACAATTTCACACATCTAAATATGTTTATTAGAAAAGCTTGTATGTAAGACACTCGATCCAGCCTATCCGCCCTGCTTGTTGGAGAAACACATTTTTCTACTACAAACGAAACACTAAAATTGTAAATATTGGGATTATGCTCACTTTAGTTTCTATATAGCAATTTTTTTCAAAACTAGGTTACTGTACTGTAAAAATCTACTTCAACAACTAATCTGGGCAAAATGGTGTTTCAGTTAATACATAGTTCCAATGTAATAATGATATTATAGTTTGTTTTGTTTTTCGAAAAAAAAAATGCAAAGGAGCAATGCTATGTTTTTGTTATTGAACAGTTTATAAAGACTAATCTGAACAACCTACACTTGATTTACTTTCAAGAGGTAATAACAATTGAACTTGAATTATGCAATCCAAAACCTCGATTGTGTTTAAAAATAACATTAATTCAAATTCCCATCCGTCATTTGGTCGCACATCTCACAGCTAGATGCAAAAAATTCCGCCTAATTACAAACTTTATTTAGCAATTATTTACCCACTTGGAATCAAAACTCATTTTTGAATAAAAAAAATGTGCCCTGGTTTGAACCCTGTCCGATCGGGTTTTAGCTTGACACGTTCACCTACACGTAACTAGAGAGTACTTGAAAACAGGTTTTATTTAATTGTGGAGCTCGTCAAGGTGTAAGAATCTGGTTGAAGGGCTGAAGAAGTATTTGTGCAACCGTTACTCACACACACATGCAATTCCTATAGTGGTAATACCATGTGTTTCCTTCTTTCAATTTGTATAAAACCCAAACTCCAAGAAATAAGAGCTATGTTTTCACTCAAATTTTTAGTCACAATAAATCTGAAGATTTATAATATATATATAATTATTATTCTTTTTTTGATAAAACAATTTATTGACATATAATTGGACTTGCTCAAAACTGCGAAAGTCAAATTTGCTCAATTTGCATTTTTCTGAAATATTAAATATGAACTATTACAAAACAAAGAAAAAATAGCATATTCCCTTACATAATCAAATCACTAAAAAAATCACTAGTTGACCACCGTTTTGGTGACCGCAAAGAGGCACAAGTACCTGATTTCACTGCCTTTTGCTCCTTGACGATACGCGTTTCGCTTCCGCCTCTCGTGACAGTGTATCCTGGATCAATATTACTAGACTCGTAAAAAATATCATGTTTCCATATTCAAAAAACGAAGAATTCGAGGATTGTGCTAATTATATTAATTCCCAGCAAGCAAAGACCACCCAGCGGCACAGCGCAGTTAGTTGACAATAGGGAAAAAATACGTAATTGTCTTTGTACTACAGAAAATTCCTCCTTATAATTACAAAATTATGCAAATCGAAAATGCAAAAACAAAATTTGCGGTTGCAAAATTCAGATGGGTGAATTAGTATAACTTACCTTTCATTAATTTTGACAACTCAACTTTTGGAGTTCTACAGTTGTCTTGAGACTTTCAAATGGCATCAAAAGCCGAACTCGATGTAATAGAGGAATTTCTACATTTCGGTAGCATGGCATGTGCACTGCCTTTTGATTGGACAAGATCAGAGTCGATTGTTGTGACTAAGTCAAAAGCGAAAACTATAGTAATTATCGCAAACTACACACTATCTGCTGCATATTTTGTGTTCACTCTAAGTCGCCTCGTTCTACCCGGTTTCGGATACAATTTTAAGGACACGGATTGGGTAGAAATTGCTCCAAAGCTTACTTTCCACTTCTGCTTTCTCCTCATGCATATCTCTGCATGTGTTCTTCAATTTAGTATTTGGAAAAACGCTGCAAAATACGTGTCTTGGTTCCAAAGCATTCAAACGTATAATCGGAAACAGGGTAATTTAAATTGATCTAATGAAATCGTCACTTCAAATTTAAAATTACATTGAAATAAATTGTGATCAGATATATCAGATATATGTCAAAACTGTTCTGTAGGTAATGTCAAGATGGGAGAAGATAGCCCTATACGGCGCTCAACAGATAAATATGTCAGAATCTTAGGAAAGTTTATATATCTGACAGGCTGTGGCGTATTATTGATATTTCCTGTTCTGCAAGATAACCCAAATTTCATTTACTCTGTAATTCCAAATGACTGGAAAATTTGGCCTGTTTTTATCCTTGTATTCGTCTACGAAGCCCACAAAATCTCATGCTGTGTATTCATATTTCTCGCTCTCTCTTCATTTGCATATATTCACATCCGAACTTCTATGTACTGGATGGACCAATGCAGGTACGTGTTCATAAGCGGCGGTCGTTTAACAACATTGAATTTACTTATTTTGAATTTCTCTTTTTTCAACGACAAATTTTTTATAGTCCAGTATGCCTAAATTTACAAATAAATTTAAAAATAAATATGGATAGCAAAGAGCAACACATCCTACAACTAATGCTGGTGGTGCAAGTGTTGCCGATTGTTTATCAGTGTTGCCCATTCACCATAGTAATTGTTTTTTTTTTGCGTCCATGCATCCATCTGTCTGTCCGTAGCAATTTTACTTGAAAACTACAATTGCATTCTAAAACTATTATTGCATTTAAATTAATACAATGGCATTACAAAACTCATTGCACTTGAAAAGAAAGAACAGTTTCTCATATACGGGCACGGAAAAAAAAATTTCCGGTCTTTTTCTAGTAGTTTATAATTGTATATAACTGTTAATGATTGTTTATCAGTGTTACCCATTTATAATTGTCTATTACTGCTAACGAGTGTTTGTCAGTGTGCACATTTATAACTGTATATCACTATTAACAATTGTTTATCAGTGTGACTAATTGTTTACAAATGTGCAAACATTACCAATACTAGCCAATATTACCAATGTTTTACAAACATGCAACGATTTATCGATGAAAGCAATGGTTTATATCAACTACTCATAAGTGTCCAAATGTGGTAATATTTTTAAAACTACCAATTATTTACAAATCTCATACCTGTTAACAATCCTTTGCAAATAAGTAACTTTTACGAATCTTACCATTACTTATTTAATCCGGTAATCCTTACCAATATTACTCGCCGTTTACTATTGGGTAACTGTGTAACTTTTGCATGATATTTAGGTACGACCTATCCGACATAACTATAAAACATGCAAACCAAACATTGCGGTGCGTTGAGATCCTGTCCAACTGGTGGGAGGATTTGACGAGTTACGACATTTTGAAACTGATTTGTCAGTCTGGCAGCGTAATTTCCATATACGTCAACATCCGCATTTTTCACGTTTTCAGCTATTGGCTACTTCTACTTTTTCCAACGACTATGCTCATCTTAGTCTGCAACGACTTGAAAATCACTTGCGCAATGGCATCCATCTACGAAAAATCGGCAACCCTGCGGGAATTTCACTGTACGTACCTACATTTGTGTACAAGAAAAATCGTTGTATCTCATCGTCCAGTACGCTGGAAAAACGCATTCTTCTACTACAGAAGAAGTACAAAGATAGCAAACATTGGGTTTATTCTAAGTATCGTCACTTACACACTATTGTCACTCTAAATTATAATTAGCCAAACTAGCCTGTCCTAGGATTTTGCCTTTAAGTATTGGGTCCTCCTGTTCTGCTAAAACTGGCTTGCTGGGCTAGTCTTACAATGGAACATATCCCTATGCCATCCAAATTCTGCTACCACATTAAATTATGATGTTGTTACAACATATTTAATTAATTTAAGGCACAAAGCAGCTGCCCAATTTCACGCATGGACAAGCACTATAGAATAATCTTGGAAAATCTGCGATTGCATGGGATAGAGTTATGCGTGTAAGAGGAGAAACTCAAATGAGGATACTCATTGGTGAAAGACAAAAAACAATTCTCTTCGTTTTTTCAGTTCCTTCTTGCATATCTCCGTAATGAGTATACAAGTTCTCATCGTTGAAACGCCAACAAGCGCCGCATGCGTGGAAATGGGCAGCTGCCATATGACTTAATTTCGTTAAATTTGTTGTGCCAGCTTCCTAATTTAACATGGCGACAAAATTCGGATGGCATAGGCATATATTCCATTTTAGTTTCATTTAATTCTAAAATGGAAATGAGCATTGTTGCGCTGAACTCCTTTTCTACTACAAGTAATTATTTTGAAAAATTAATGTTTCTGTAATGAAAAAGAAGTAAAGCATGCATAAATAAGGTGCCCATCTAAAGTATAAATTGTAACTATAGGACTATCAAAATTCCTCACATTCCTCTCTTACTATCAGAAAATTGCACTGTGTAAACAGTCTTATATCACGACGTATTCCCAAGATCCATTCAAATACGTAAAATGGAAGAGCTAACCCGTCATGGCACAGAAGGATTTCAATTTTAAACTTGGATTGGCTGGTTCTAATTACATTTTGCTCCAAATTGTCAGTTTTTATGAAAGAAATTTATAAAAACAATAAAACATTATAATTTTCCCTGTGTCAACAAACACATATTGTCGAAAAATAGTCCGCGAAAAATTTCAGTCTCACTCACACTACGTTTGCTTTGTTTTCCATTTATTATGATTCGTTAAAAAATCTCCTTAATGTAAACCAGTCTCCTAACACTACACATTTATTTTTGTTAGATTTTGTTTTTATAGTGAGTTTTATAATTCTTTGTTCGTTTTTGACGACTAGGCAACAAGGGTGAACGGTATTTGGTTAAGATTTTAGGGTTTGTTTCAAAAGTAACTTCCAAACTCAAACTATTGTGCCTTATCTAATTACAATGATAAATCATATTAGAACTTGGGAGTTACTTTTGAAACGAACCCTAAAATTAGGTGCGTCAAATCAGCACCTCAGCACCGTCAACTGGGCACCTCAAATCAGCATTTTACAAAGGCTAGAATTTCTTTTAGAGACAATTCATGTAAATTATCCTAAGTAAGTTTTGTGCCTACCCAGTTCAATATACCTTAACACTCCATAGAATTCGCATTCGCAAAGAACATGATCCCGTGACTCAGAATTAAAAAAAAACGTTGTAAATTTGTCAGCTTTTAACTACACGTCATCATTCTAATTGAAATATGGGTTTAAAAATCTTTGTGTGAATAAGGCTTTACAAGAAGAAAGTCTAGCAACTTGAAATTTTTGATGATTTTGATGAATTTATTTATTTAACAATTGGCAAATGCCTTAGTCAACAAGGACTGTGAGTTACTTAGGTTACATGTTTGATTATCTGAATTTGTTCTGGGACTTTTTTTAGAAAAACTATGTACGCACGTATATATTGTATGTATAAGTAGAACTAAAACTAATTTAAAACTAAGTGTATAGTTATAGAATACTGTGAGCTAATTTATAATTTACACAGTGCCCAACGCGAAGAACTGGCCGCTCCATCAGCCTGTCCAGTTTCTCGTATTAGTGGAGTAATTTTTTTCGCTTATTGAGAAGCAGTCTATTGGCCGACGTAACTTTAAATAGTGTTCAAAATTTAAATCTTCACTAAAAACATGCTGTTAAACTAAGCAAAACAAGGTAGAATTAAGTATTTGTTGTTCATATTTGTTGCAAAACTAAGCTAAAAAAGATTGAATCAACTCTTGTTTTGCTTAGTTTTGGACATAATATTGTGCACATTTTTTTTACTTTTATCTATATTCGGTCCGTTAACCTTGGTGTCTTGGATCGAGTTACTTTAAATTGTCAATTCCAATATAATACAAAACTTCACATTTGAAAGTGAGCTTACGCATCTTAAATCAAATTGTTTACAAAAAAAAAGAAAAAAAAAACTACAAGTATTTCTTGTCAGATAAACAATTTAAAACTATGTTCGAGTTTTTGCAGATTAAGTATGTGGACTAGGAAAATAACAGTAAGTTGTAATGCAAGAGCCCGACTAATTGATTTAAAAATTGACTTATCAAATTCTGAACACAAATTTATTATAAACCACAAAATTGGCTCACTTAACTCTGCTTGCTTTGTCGTTCAATTTTGATTAATGATTTCTTGACAGGTAAAAATAAAATACTCCATGACTTAGATGCAACCACCTTAATTTCATACGAAAAGAGCTCAATATTGGTAACATGTTATTAATAATAATTATTGTCAACCTTTTACTTAAGTGTACCAAAGAAACCAGCATATGTTCTAGTTGCTAATACTACAAAAATAAAAACAAGTAGTGATATTATTCCGCCGCATTTAACCAATCAGTTCCATCTTTTTGTGAACTTAGTAATTTGGCATCCTTTGCAATGCTTACAGTCGTCGAGCAGAAAGTGATTGAGCAATTGTTTCAATTCGGTTGTTTTGCAATGTTTATTCCACTTGACTGGAGTGTAAACTCCAATTCATTTTGTGTGACAAATTCAAAGGTCAAACTCTGCTTTGTATTTACTAATAGCCTTGTGTGCAGTGTCTATTTAAGCTTTACTGTCACCCGGCTACTGCCCGGATTTGCTTATGACTACAAAGGCTCCAGCTGGAACAAATTGGCTCCTTAACTAATTACTCACTTGTATTACATTCTCGTGCACGCTATGAATTCAGTTGTACAATTGGTCCTATGCAAAAGATCACATGAATATGTTTCCTGGTACAGTGCTATAAAAAGTTTCGACAAACATTACGGTAAATCAGTAATTATTAGTAGTGTAGTAGTAGGCTGTGTGGTAGGACTGTACAGTACATTTATTTTTCAAATAATTTAAATTGTTGTTCCAATTAATATGAACCGTTTAAGCTTTCTATTTCATAGGTTTTGCGTTTTGCGTTCTGCAAAACGGACAATTGCGTTTAAACAAAACAGACAATTGCGTTTAAACAAAGCGCAAAACACATGTTTTTGTATAAAAGGTCGGTAAAAGTTGGCAATACTGCACCAAATTTAAAAGGAGATGCATAATTTCTTACCGTTTTTAGTTCAAAATTTTTGAAACAAGCAGAAATGTGCTCCAAATTTATCAAATTTTATTCTTTTTTAGATTGTGCAAAACTAACATGGGACCTACTTGACCTGTAAGTCGAGTACAGGCATATGGGTCATTCAGGGTGTTAAAGTAGATAGTTTTAATAAGTTTTTTAAGAAAAATTGTCTGCCTAACTCATAAATAAATTTCCCGCCATTTTTCAAAATTTTGATTTTTTTTTAAATTTTCAAAGGGGGGGCCATTGGAAACTGTGAAATTCCCATGCAATTTCCCATTAAAGATTTGCGAAAACAGATTTTGAGTCACATTTAGTTAATCACAATATTACAACAATTTACACTGTTTACTAAAGTAATGCTAATATGCCGTACATGTTAAACTTTGCTCATTTAAGTTAGTATTAAATCATTAACTTACATCATTGCTAAATTTTGAAGAGAGGCGAATAAAAAGGAATTCAAATTGTCTTTGACATATATGGCTCACAAAATGTTGCATGGGAGTTTATTAAAATCAAACAACATGAATGTGCAAAACGGTTAACATGTACGGCATATAGTACACAGTGTAAATTGTTATAATATTGTGAATAACTAAATGTGCCTCAAAATCAGTTTTGGCAAATCCTTAATGGGAAATAACATGGGAATTTCACAGTTTCCAATGGTCCCCCCTTTGAAAATTTGCAAAAAATCAAAATTTTGAAAAATTGCGGAAAATGTATTTGTGAGTTAGGCAGACAATTTTTCTTAAAATACTTACTAAAACTATCTAGTCTAACACCCTGAACGACCCATATGCCTGTACTCGACTTACAGGTCAAGTAGGTCCCATGTTAGACCCTAAAAAGTTAGAAGTAAATTTCACCCGAGGTGTTCTAAACACTTCGGGTGAACTAATATTAGTATACAAAATGGAGAAACCTGTAACTGTTTCGATTTTTTTTTTACAATACACCTAATAGTAAACCTAAACCTAACTGTTTACAATTGGTCAATTAATTTATGATTGATACTTTATTTATACATTAGTTTTACATATACTTTGTTTGTGCTTTCTTTATATTAAAAAATTGTACAACGTTGATAGTTTGTTTACACGTTGTTTATAGGTGGTTTATTTTCGACAAGTACCAAGTTGTTTATATCTCACACTTTGTTTATACTGAGTCTATAATTTGCTTACACTTAGTTTACAGTATCAAA
>JAQFYP010001225.1:0-16518 GCA_034694865.1 Bilobella braunerae
GTTATAACTCGGAGTTATTAGAGCTGGAATCAGGCTGTTTTAGTAATTGGTTTAGAGTAAGGACTACAGTAGGCTATTGCAAATTTAACGGTGTACTTCATGTCAATAGATACAACTTATAGCCCCGCCTCATAGGCTTCACGCCTGCGAGAGGTGGTAAATAAATTAAAAAAAAATTATCTACAAACAATAAGATGTTGAGGAATTGCTTGCTTTTCGATTAAGACAGAAATTTTCCCGTTATTAGCGTTTGTTGATATGGAGCATATGTATTGTTCTGAAATTGTTTGGAAGAGAAGGTGTCATACCGTAGAAGCTGAGTTTAAGTCATAAAATTGTATTTTTAATTTTTAAAATTTTTAACTTGTTTCAGTCCGAGTGCAAAATCTTCTCGAACCACTTATCTATCTAATAATTTAATAATAAATCACGATTCCCCGTTTCACATAATAACCATGTGTTCATTCGGGCGTTTTACATTTTTGTACGCAAATATATTCATGTTTCAGGGTGAAAACACCGTATATGCTCAACAACCAGTGACTTAAAGAAATTATATTTGTTTGTAATTTTGCATTGCTCATTGCAAAAATATACACACAAATAACAAATGAGCACCCATTTTTGAGCAACATACACTGCTAACATAATTGCTGAGTGGAAACTGTACTTCAAAATTTATTAAGATTTTCACCAGCTTTGACCTTTCAAGGTCAAACCCTACTTTTGTAAGAAACAAAAATTTATGATGAATCCGATGACTCTAGAGCCCAATTTTACCCGGAAATGACTATTTGACTTCAAAACGACCTTTCAAATTTCACACCCTACTTTTGCATAAAACGAAAACTTTAGATGGTTCCGATTACCCAGGAAGCCTTGTTTAATCTTAATCATGTAATCATTAATCATCTTAACATGACTAATTTTACATCGGTATTTTTTTTACAATTTGCCCGAATTTCCAACTGACGCTACTTGAGTGACGGGTTTTTATGATTAGTGTTAATGAAATTTGGCTCTTTAACGTTACATTGCTAAAAAATAAATGAGAAAGTACTGTGTGAGTTGGAGGACCGCGTAATACTCCTTTTTGCATAAAACTGGTGTGGTGGTAAATAATACCCTACTCCCAACTCTAAACATACAATTATTTGATCGCATTCTAGATTCCGAAGACGCGTATGTTGACACCTGACTTCTTATAATAGATTTTACCGCAATAACCCAAGACAATAATGCTCACCTATCGCCTCTAGATATTTCAAAATCTGATCTTGGGTAAAACATTTCTATCATACGAAAGACTTTGGAATTCTTACAGTATAAGACGATTATTATTGTGGTACTTTAAAGATTGCTATGAGGTTATGGCAGAGGGAGGCCCTGCCATGACCTTTGGACAAAAACAAACGCAGGAGAACGCCTCAAATATGACCTTAAGGTCCTCGTGGCCTTAACAAGAGAAAAGGGTTTATTGACTCAAAAGAAACTGTTGACAACTTATGCCCTTTTAGGGCTAACTCTAAAACTATGCCCGAAGGGCTTAACATTAATCCTGGCGAAGAAAGGGGGACAAAGGGGAAGAATCACTCCTGGCCCTTGACCTTTTCAAGTCACGGCCAATCACTGGCCGTAGCCGATCCCGAAACGGCTATCGCCTATCCAGGGCGAAGGGGTTGTCTCTCCAGGCTAAGGGAGGCTGCTGACCTGACCTCGTGGTGGTGGCGATGGCCCAAATTGAGGAGAGACGTGGAGGCGATGCTGCTCGGCCAATGGTCCAGGTTCTTCTGGCACTTTGTGGCCACGAGGGAGGAGATGTTCTCCTCGCGGCAAAGGCAAGGGAAAGGGTTGTGACGAAAGCCACTTAACATTTCGGGGCACCTATGGGCACATGTGCCCTAATTAATTAATTATGAGGACCGTGACCTCATATTGCATGTGCTGATCTCCAAACAACTACCCCTGTATAAATTAGCTAACTATTTGTACCCTTTCTCTTGTATGTATTGTCACGGTGCCTCTCAAAGGTCACTCGCGAACTCGTAGTGGGGGTGTAGGAGCAAATGAAGGGAACGACGTATGGCCGAGACAAGGCCAAAGATTAAAATAAAACCTTTTATTTAAACAAAGTCAAGGAAAGACTTGAATGACCTTACGACTAACCTTATGACTAAACTAGTTAACTATGTCTCCAGACTGTGTCTTGTGCCAGCCTGGAGATAATAAATGTGACATACCTAACCAACGTGAATCACCTACGGAGTTGAAGGTCGCGATCGACGTGAACTCATGGGGCGGGGCAACGGCGAGCGTTACAGTATGTTTGCAAAGATAGGATTACTATAACTATTGAGTGCTATTCTGAGGCTCACGCCCAACACGGGCCTCACCTCTTTTTTGCACGGGCCTTTTTTGCAACTCATTTTACTAAGATAGCTTTACAGTATGACCGTGTTGTTGTGCTTGAGGAGATTGAAAGAAGGAAGAAAAACTTGTGAAAAGGCACTAAAAGTTATCAATATTTTAGAAAAACTAGAATAATATTTTGTATTAAAGGGGTGGGGTTACCGCCCATATAGTGCAGCTCAACAATAAAAAAGATTCATGTAGTGTTCTGCTTTAGCATAAATAAGAGACATTGACCCCGTATACAATTTATACGGGTAGAGTACTAGGCCACAAAATAATTGTTACGCTTTGGTACAAGTTACTACGAAGCATTGTCTCCCACGACTAACACATAGGAACATCGCTACTTTAAATGTTGACAACCTTTCGAGTTTTTAAAATCAACGCTAGAGTTCTGGCCAAAAACTTACTGTGTCATTCTTATAAATGTGTGTTCGAGCCTCGCCTGCTTCAAATATTTTATTTTATTATTTTATAGTAGTTTTTCCGCTGCTTTAACAAACCGCCCTATATTATGTGTCATGGTTTAATTTTTGAAGCTTTGGCTTGTCCAATACGGGCTTGTTATGCTAGCAGATACATGAATCCTTATCAGCTTCAATTATGCCTCTGAGCCGTCAAGTCGTGTTATAGGCTTAACGGCTTATCGGCTTGTCAATTGTTTAAAAATCTTAATTCTGGTGCATTGTAAGAGTAAATTTTGGCTTCCAAGGAACAGGTTGCTCGAATTAGAAATTAGAATTTATTCTATGGCGCTTAATTCATTTTTCACAAGTGTTCAATGTCTCGTTTAGCAAAATACAGTTAACAGAGAAACATACCGTGAATTTTTTCTTGTTCTTGTACACACACGTTAGTTATAGTAATTTTAGGTTTACAGGTGGTTTAAGCTGGATTTTACCTGTAAAATTGAAATATACCGTGCATTTTTTTAGTGACTTAGATTTTCTGACAGGCAAGTTAGCCTTCGGTCAGCATTTGACAGGATTAGATTTTTTGAAATCGAAATATACCGTGCATTTTTTTAGTGTCTGAGATTTTGATTTTCTGATTTTACAAACAGGATTACCTTTGAAATTGAAATATACCGTGAGTTTTTTTTTAACTGCGAGATGCTTTGAAGAAACAACGCAAGTTAGTCTCAGGTTAAGATTTGAAGGGACAGAGTTGGCGTTAGTTTGAGAATATACCGTGCATTTTTTATTGCAGATGTTCTGGAACGCAATGTTGCGAAAGGGGTGGAAGTGGAAGGACGACGACTTGAACCAGAAGGACATGAATGCCATCATCAATATTCACAATGCCAACAACGAGGAGGCGTGGCGAGAGGTACTTAAGTGGGAGGCCCTTCATGCCCAGCACTGTCTCTGCCCCAAGCTCAAGAGCTTCTCGGGAAGGGCACAGGACTTTTTGCCTTTTGGCTCGCATTCGAGGCTGGTAAGAATAAAAAATGCACGGTAAAAAAAGGCACGGTGCAAAAAAAATGCATTGTACAAAAAAGTCGCTGACAGCGGCTCCATGCTTCATTTTAGTGCAACTTTTTTTTTGCGAAAAGTTTCCTTTCTTCGACCCAGTTAGGACACAATTATTCGATCGAGTAAAACACCTTTTTTCATTGTGCTATTAATTTCTGAATAAAAAATAATTACAAAGTGGGTACAATTGATATCTCAAGTTGACAACATCAACCGTGTTTTTTTTTACTCTAAATGTTCTTGGCTGAAAATAATGTGGAAATCTGACACGTGGGGAACAGTGTAACGGAGCCTAATTTCAACCATTTATAAATATACTTTTTCAAAAAGAGAATTTAAATTGACTTTTTTTCAAAATAAGGTTCCAATTTGATTTAGAATTCGAATTGATTTTTTTTATCCGAATGGATTTTTTTTTCAAAATTTCAAATTCACTTTCTTACTTCAAAAAATTTGAAATACGTTTTTTTCTTGTTGCAGGATGGGCTACGCGATGCCCTTTGACCGCCACGATTGGATCGTTGACCGTTGCGGCAAAGAGGTGCGCTACGTCATTGACTACTACGACGGAGGGCCCGTTGACGCAGACACAATGAAATTTGCGTTGTTGGACGTGCGTCCGGCGATGGACTCGGTGGGAAACGTTTGGGATCGAATGAAGGTGGCCTACATGCGATGGCGTCACAGTGACTAATCATCAATTAACTAATTATTTAGTCAAACTTGAGTCAAATTATTTGTGGTTTTATAAAAAGTTGAATTACTTACAGTGTGAAAAAGGGGCAAAATAAATCAACCTCTTGAGTTGTGCCTTTTTGGCAAAAATAGCAAAAAAAAAAAATTTAAACCAATCTTACAAATAGTAAGCTACATTTTTTTTGAAAATGAACTGCTTGTAGGTGAGTCGTAATTTTGAATTTCGCGGGTTGAAAAATTACAATTTTTATAACGTTGCCGCTTTGAAATTTAAGGTGAAAGTTGAAAAATCAAACTCCAATATTTGTAGAAAATTTAATAAAGTAAAATCTTGTTGAAACAATGAGGTTTTGTGGGTTCGATCTTTGTGACGGATTTTTTATTTTGACAATTTTTCGTTATAAACGTTTGAAACAGGGAATTCGAATATGTAGTTAGAATTTGAATTTCGCGGGGTGAAAAATTTGAATTTTTCATAAGGCCGCCGTTGTGAAATTTAAGGTGAAAATTGAGTAAAAAAAATCAAACTGATATTTGTAGGAAATTTAATAAGATATGCTCGATGTTTAAAACGACGAGGTTGTGGCTTCGATTCCTCGCCACCGTCAAACTTTTTTATCAGAATTTTTGAGTTTTGACAATTTTTCGTTACAAACGTCTGAAACGGAATCCAAGTATGTAGTTGGAATTTTTAATTTCGCGGGTTGAAATTTTTTTATTTTTTTTTTTACTTGAGTTGCGATAGAAAAAAAAGTCTTCCTCAGAGGATGTTCATCAGTTTTTTCCTCATTCGCCACCTAGATTCCGAGGAGGAAGGACGTCAGGAAGGAAGGAATTTTTTCCTCTCGTCCATCATTGCCTGGCTATGGCCAAAGTGGCTGTAGCGTCAGAATCGTGGGATGAGTTGAAGGATTGGTTGGTCACCAATTCGGTATCTAGGTCGTGCCGACCAAAATCGGTAGATCGGTTTACGCCCCTCCTTGACCCGGTGTGTTCATTTATACGACCGGCAGTGAGGTTCTCTTCCTCACGGTTAGACCCAGAATGATGACGGAGCTCCGGACGTTTGTTGCGGAGTCCTCCCCACCCCGAATATTCACTCCCCTTTCCACCAATTCTTGGAAGTACAGTGAACCCCGGTTATTGTGACCCCGGCTGTATTCACACCTCGGTTTTGTAATATAACATATTAGTAAATCCAAAATTTAGCTACTGGTTCATTATCTGGGGCTTACTCTATCCGAAGTTTACACCATCCAAAGTTTACTATAACCGGGGTTCACTATATCGGAAGTTTACTATATCTGGAGTTTACTTTATCCGAAGTTTCCTATATCCGGGGTTCATTATATTTGAAGTTTAAGATATCCGGGGTTGCTATCCAAGTTTTCTGTATCAAGGGTTCACTATAACCAAAGTTTACTATTTCAGTATACTCAAAGTTTAGTATTTCAGAAGTTCACAATATCCAAAATTCACTATTTCCGGGGTTCACTATACACGGGGTTAACAGTATTCAAGGTTTAGCATTTCTCAAGTTTCACTACATCCGGATTTACTTTATCCGAGGTATTTTGTGTGTAAACTCCTTTGGGCAATATACTCAAAGCAGTACATGCGATGTGTGAATACAGCTGGCGAAGGGTGGTTTCACTCTTTCATTTTTTATAGAAATGTATTACATTGAATGCCTATCTGTATCCCGTAGTATTCTTCATAGTAATCACCGACTCCAAAGCTGTACATGAGTGCATGCGCACGTAAGATTACAAAGCACACGGTTTTGGTAACTAGACACGCCGATGTGAGTAACGAGACATTAAATTATAGGCATAAAATACCACCAAAGTCGCTGAAAAACGTTAGATACGATTGTGCAGGTTAAAAAACCGATGATCATAATGCGAACCCCGTTTTGATTGGGTTAATTCTTTAGCTAAATTTAAGCTAAGTTTGACAACGGAAATCGTGCTCAGGGGTTATATGTTGAGGAATAAATGACCAAAATCCGGAAAACTTGCTTTTCTGGGATCTCACTAGTCGTATATATAAAAGCGTTATTTCTTATGGCCGTACTTCCCTATATGACCAAGAAGGTCGGACAAAAAGTCAGAGAAAACACATTAGAGATATGTTGAGTAGTTCATAAGATAATCGTGATACTCGAACGTGAAGAATTAAGGAAAATATTGCCGTATCATTCGCTTCGCATTCGCTACTCAATAACGCTTTTATACCTTACTGTTCTATGACGGGCTTATTTAGCCAAGCCGATAAGCAAGCAAGCACCGCGAAGCGGCGTTCAGCAACTAGTGTCCAAATATACGGTTTGCCAATCGCAAGAATTCCCTATCCTTTAATTTAATTAAAGTTTTAATTTAAGGCCAAAAGGCTTAATTAAAGGTTTAAGTAAAGCCGTAATTACAAGTTTAGCTAACAATTAGTTAAAGGTTCAGCTTTCTTAAAAAGTAAAAATGCGTCCATTGATGTGAAATTCGTTTTTTCCTGTAACAATGCTTTGGTAAATTTTTCAAAAATCCAGTTTTGAGTTTTTTATACACGTAGCATTTGTAGAGAACCGGTGGTATTTTTTGCACTAGAGAACTAGTAAATGAATCACAGCTGCAAGCTCCGTGAGTGTGTATGATGTTTTTTTTATTAAGGCGTCCTGTTTTGTGTAGTGTACAAGGTAAAGTTGTTTCTGAAAACTCAAAGATGCTACTACACTAAATGTGGCTTTACATAATACCAACCTCAAGGTGTAGCCTCTTTGAAAACAACTACTGTGCAAATACTTTACAGTATTCTTCGTGAATGAAATGCACGCCGACAATCTCCGCTGTAGCGATTTGGTTGCGTTTCACCGTCAAATGGAAATATCGTTCCCCTTCTCTCAATGGCACCGAGGGCAAGCCTCCCCTGGGAATGGTTGCAGCGCCTATCAGCTTATAGCCAGCGTCAATACTGTAACCAGCTTCAACATTCGTCCTCAAGTCACGCACACCCTCCATGATGGTCGTCATCGCCTCTTCTAGGAACTTCGGTGGAGTGCTGTACCATCCCTAAAATTTATAATTTATAAATATAATAATATATTTATAATATTCCCTATAACATTTATTTATGTTACTAAAGTATACAGGAGTGGGGTTAAGACAACTAAGGCGACAGCTATCCAATAATCCATTGCCTGAATACTTCAAAATTAGTTGTTTTTTTTTTCAGATAACTTACAACTCAACTGCGCGACAAATCAGTCTTGTGGCAAAGTCAGACAATGTTGTTAAGTACTCGTAGTATACTAGTATTATGCTAACCCCTAGCCCAACAACCCCGCTTTATGATAGGAGGATTTTATGTTTTAAAAAAATCTGGGCATACCTGCTCTAGAACGAGCTTGTTTGGCTAGCTATAAGTACATACACTTTTAATGGTAAAGGAGTCATTCTATTTTTATACAAAAAATCAATATGGATAACAGACAAGAAAAAGTTTGTTAGGGTTGTTTAGAGGTTGCCGAAATACGGTATAGGAGCTTGTTTTTGTTTGGTGTATTAGTTGTATTTTCGAAATCAATTGTATGTTTGGAATGCGATTGTTGTTTTGAAGTGAAATTGCTACGGACGATCATAAAAATAAGACAGTCATTATGATGAGTAGAGGTTAGGTTGTCAAAACTTCGAGATTTGTGTACATCCTTCTGATTATTGTTGGTAAAATCTTTGGGTTTAAAGAGGGTACTATTGATTGAAACCTCTACACAATGGAAATGGTAAGTTTAACGTGCTTTTATTCCCAGAAAGCTTCTAAAAAACGTTGAAAATTTGAATACGATTATCAGCCGCTATATTTAACCTTAACCCAATTAGGAATACTACTAACCCATTTGACAATTGTCAAAATTTACGTGCCTCATGTCAAGTAATTCCATTGTTAGTATTTCGTTTACTTTAGTATTGAAGTTTAATAGGATGGCAAAGCTGTAAAAAAAAAGTTCTTTCTCAGGACGGGCCTATTGTGCTAACTTGATTGTATTTACACTGTGGGATAGCAAAGCAATAGTGTCTTGGTTTGGCCTCTCTTGGCATAAGAGGGACCTGGTCTCGTGGTTAACACCAGCAACCTTACCTTTATACTTTGCCTGGGATCGAATCCCAGTGGGTCAACCCCTTTTTCCTTTATCCCTACTTAAAAACACTTACAAGATCATTTTCAAATTTGAGTTCGGTGTAGGCAAGAGGGGAGATCCCGTAAAAATTGAAATTGCGCTCAGCCTCTTGGATTGTCATAGCCGTGGTTCCGATTTGTTTAATCGACAATTCTCTGTCGTCCTCTGTCCAAGCGACGTAAACGTATTTTCCGTAAAACTCCTTTCCTTCAATGGAGACAATTGCCGCCTTTTCTCTGTACGCCGACCCTACATTTCTCGTAGTGACAATGTTACAGGCTGTAATAGTATCTTCCTTGTGCCTCTCTGCTAACGCTTCCTTAACCATCTGTGCAATCTTGACTAGATCCTCTGTTATTGCAACCGTTCTCCAATCATTTGTAAGCGGAAACGGTTGTTCGGTAAGATACTCCTGAAATTTTGTCTCCATAAATTCATCGTCCCTTGGCTCGGTAGGTTTGTATATATAATTTAAACCGAAGGTCTCATCGCCCTCTGCAGGCATAGTAACTATTGCTAAAATTGGTATCCGAGTAGATGGTACTCGACAAAATACTGCAAGCTTCTTTGGGTCCCCACGCACGCGCTTGGCTTTTACTAGATTGATCCCTTTAATATCGGTTGCAGACTCAAGTTGCTTAACCAGCTTCGCCGAGTCGTTTTCCGATAAATTTTGAAGTAAGTCCTCTTGCCAAGGTTCGGCCCACTGTACAGGAACCCGCAAGTATCGCCTAAGCTCCTGCTGCCCGACATAGAGCAAATTGTACACGCCACTAGTGTGTATAACTGCGTACGAGCCGTTACCGGTTTGTAGTCGTACGGTGAAAAAGAAGTTGTTGGTATTATTGGAGTGAATTACACCAACCCGACCATCCTTCGTTGTACAGGTCATTATTACACTGGAGCCAGAGATTCCATAGGGAGATTCTAGGTTTTCTTTTCCTAGAGAAAGAGGAGCACTTTTTTCCAGTAGTGTGTAGTAGTAGGGAGTGCGTTGCCATACATATTTGAAGGCAAGGCTTTTGACAAAGTGACTGGCATAAACTTTTGCGAGGAGCGAAATGGAGTAATGATTACTCCCGCTAGTAAAATTTACGTTTCCTTCGGCATCAATATCCATTGGCAAGTAGAAGAAGGATGGTTGGGGCGGGGCGCCTATTAAAAGATTATAGAAGTAACTTTTATGGGTTTTTGAAATACAGTAATTGTACTTTGACACTATTTTTCTCTTCTACCTCACTTTCTACCCCAAATCTTTGGTATTGGTTTTTCTCTTAAGGAGTTATCTAGCCACTGACCTTGTATATACCCGTATCACCGTGATTAGGCTCACAAGAGCAGAGGATATGGAAATTATTCTTTAGGTTTTCTAGTATCCTTGTGAGAATTCAGTAGACTACCCTCTTTTGCATGCATGTATGCTAACGAGTCCTTCCTACCATATCCCTACCCACTCCTTTACATGTTAACTAGCCGCTTTGCGGAAATGTAAAATGACACTCGTTTACCTTTAATGTGTGGTAATCGTGGTAGGTCCACAGTTATGTCACAATTAACAGGAAGAGTTTGACATAAGGCAATGATTGGATTGTTGGTAGGCTCAGAAGCGCCTAATTCTATCACGGTTGTTTCTCCGTCAACATAGTACTCCGAGCTCTTCAAAGCTAAATTAACTATCTCCAACATATCTTTATCTGTCTTCCAAACCTATCGAGTTTTCACAATATTGTATTACAGTAAAAATGGTTTATATGATTTTCTTAGCAGTAGCTTTAATTTTCCCACTTTAACTTACCAATTTTGCAAACGATGGCACTGCAAGGAAAGCGACGAAGATGAAAAATGTATTCATTTCACCCGAAATTGTATTATTTTGTAATCGGAAGTATTATTCTTTTTTATTTCAAAATTATATTTTTTTTTAATAATTATGAATTGTTAAAAAATCAGAAACTTTAAAAAAATTCTCGGAGCTCTCCAGTTTTATAGGTGAAATTGTAATGGGAGGGTTCCACCCACTCAAAGTTTTGTACGCCTTAACACCCCTCTCAATTTATCTTACTGAAACTAAAATATTAAATGTTTTGTAATGTTTTTTTTTTTGATCAAATCCTGTTTTAATTTATTTTATATTATTGGAAACAGATACCTGATAAGTGAAAAATGAGTAAAACAACGCGGAAATAAAGTATAACGCAAATTACGCCTTCAAATTAGATTAATTAGTTTAACTCACTACAACCTAACGAGGCTTTAACTCAACAAACCAAACGGTCGGTACAAGAGAGTAATGGATTATGTTAGCAATATGAAATGTGTATCACGTTAAATGCGAACTGCAAATTCCAGGATAGTATTTCTGTTTCAGTTTGCCTCGACGGCTTTAAATCTTCGCAATATAAAATACAATAATTGAAACCAAGCAAATAGTAACCGAAGAAAATTTTCGTTTCTAGAGTTAACATCACCATAGAAAAGGGAAAAAAAGCTTCCTTTTTCACAAAATATAAAATCGATCACTTCTTAGAATGTTGATTAAGTAGTAGAAATATTAGTAGTAATACTAATACCATAAAATGACATTGAAAAAAGTGTTGCTAAGTTTTCAATAATAAAAAGTAATTCATTCTTTCCAAGGCGACATAACTTTTTCACTTCTATATACTTCCCTATTAAATTCATCTCATTCAAGTTGTCTCATTTTGACAGTTTCTTACGAAACTGCAATTTTCCCTCCCAAGCTTCCCTAGTTTCAAGGAGCAGGGATGTAAATTGAATAGTGCTAATCACCTAAGGGCTTAGTAACGACAACTTTAGGCTTAAAACCATCAACTTAAAGTTTAAAATCATCAACTGAAAGCTTAAAACCGTCAAGTCAAGGCTAAATGGCAATACATTAAGGCTTGCAGCTTCCAAAATTCTTCCAGGTAATGATTGCTCGGCTAGTTTGAATTATTGATTTGAAGGTTTAGATCAAGGTTTTTTGATTAATTTTGCTTTACAAAATTTTGTAAAGAATTAGTTGTCAAGCCCCCCTGGTTTAGATATTAAAGTATTGGTAAGCACATATTCCCAAAATGAAAAGTACAATGAATAAAGTATGACTGTTTATACTGCTTAGAAATGTCAACCAAGTGACCTAACCTAAACGCATGCCTGGCAATTAAAAGCATTTTTTAAGATGGAGAAGAATACTTGGATACATTCACTGCCGTCTTTGTATTACAGGTTATTAGCAAGCACAGTATTTGAAAAAAAAATTCAATGTGCTTTTCCAATGCTTACAAAAAAACGAGCTTCTAGTTTTTTGCTTATAGAAAAAAATTTTTTCGCAAAAGCAAATTTGATTCATTCTCTACATTTTCAAGCAAAGAGGCTATGTAATTTTATTTTAGATAACTCTGCCATTGATTCTCAAAATTGTTCTCGCTTGTGACGAATTTTGACGAGAATTGCTTTTCAGTCCTGAGTTGGTTTTCCTAGTGTTAAAAAGACATACGCTTAAATCTTATGGTCACATTAAGAGTCTAGCCCAATATTGTAGTAACATTTAAAAAAAATCTTCAAGTTAAACTTATTAGATTTAGAATGTAAGTTTAATACTTAAGTTTAATCTTAGCCATCTTCTTTTTGTAATTCTTAATTCCTAATGAGGTGTATAAAGACTACCTTAGCAAATGAAATTGAAGTAATCTAGATTTTATTATTTTACTTAAAATTTAGTTAAAAATCTTTTGCGGTTTTTATTGGCATAGTCATTTTTATTACAAATAAGTCCTTTGCCGACCGTAACATTTTAGGTTTCGTTTCAAAAGTAACTTCCAAATTCAAATAACTGTTTCATCGTTTCATTCTATTAAAATTATAACATATACTAATACTTGGAAGTTACTTTTGAAATGAACCATAACATTGTACGTCTTTTGAATGCGTTGTTTTTCTAGTGTATAACACTGTTGTAGCTGGGAGGTAGTTCTGAACAGTCTATCAACAATTGATAAACTAATTACTACTTCTGGTAATTGTTTTTTTACACTCCTTAGGTTAAGGGGTTAACTAAAGTTTTGATTTAGTCCAGAGAATCAATAAAAATTGTAAACCAGGAGTTGTAAAATATAAATGGTATGCTAAACAAGGAATTGTAAAACATAAACGGTAGGGTAAACCAACAATTGTAAAACATAGATGGTATGGTAAGCCAGGAATAGTAAAACATAGATAGTATGATAAGCCAGGAATAGTAAAACAGATGGTTTGATTTGGAGGCCAAAACAAAAACGTCGTGGTTTGGTCTCTTTTGAGAGGCACATTATCTTGTGGTAACAAGGGTGAATTGGGCACTGGCTTTGGATCGAATCCCAGTAGGTTCACCCTTAACTCCCATTCATATGATAAACCAGGTATGAAAAAAAATTAGGTAAACCACAAAATGCTGTCAGTTTTGCAAGAAACAATAGCATCCGCCTTTAAATTTCTTTCATCCGTCATTATGATTGGCGTCGCTAACATTTTATATTTCGGCGTTTGATCCATGTCCTACCATCCATGACATTTAATTACACTTATATATCTGCAAGCAACATTTTTAAGTGTGGTTAAAACAACTTGTATGCTGCAAGAAAGTTGAATTTTATTTATTCCGTACCATGGTAAATCACGCATAACCTGAGCGTAATATTTATGCTCATTGTTTTTTTCTTCAATTTTATTATGAAAATAATTTTGTGATAATTCTAAGATCAACTTTAAAATTTTAAATATTTTTTCTAGGTGAATAGGTCAGGTAACCCTCATAAAGAACTCATCTAAACCGAGCTTATCGCTGTGTGGAAAAATAAACGTTTCTAGAATTTATAACGTATTTGTTTTTCATTTCCTTAGTAGTTTAGAAATTAGATTAGAATTTTTTTTTGATATTTGTGATAAAAAAAAATTAGTCGAAACAACATTCTACAAAAAATCGGAATGGTTGAGTGATTTTGAAATTTTTCAAAACTTAGTCAATAAATAATACCAGAAGAAGTAGCTTAATTCTAGCACTTTTACTCACTAATTTGGCAAATGAAGGTACAGCAAACAAGGTGTGCTCAATTCCTTGCAAAATACCGAAGTCGATATTTTTTAAGTAATTTCCTTTAGTTGGCGGGGTTGGCCTAGTGTTTGGAACTTCTGTCTCTCCCCACCAACCGGCAAGAGAACGGGGGTTCAAATCCCACGATCAGACACAAAAAAGTCTTCCACTGTTGGTTTTGTCCTTAAGAAAATACCTCGCTTCTGACCTTGTGTATGCACATGAACTATGCATAAACAGACAGAAATGGAAAAGGCACGTTAATTGACATTTCCGCAGAGCGAATGGTCAACATGTAAAGGAGAGGGGTAAGGAAATGGTAGGGGAGGGGCTCATTAGCATAGATGTTGTCATCAAGCGTGCACAACAGACTATCCGTAGCATTCCGCTGTTTTACAAGCACAAAGGCCGAGGACACCAACCTGACATGAGGTACGCCCGTAGCTTTCGCCAGATATCCGCAGGTGACTCTATGCGAATGAGAGCAGTCTTTAGGATTACCTTAACATTGTTAGGAAACCTTATCATGTAATTTCCATATCCTCTGTCTGTGTATGCCTAGTTTACGGAGATACGGGCATACACGAGCTCAGAGGCAAGGTAATGTTTTTAACAGGAAAAGCAACAGCAAAGACTTTTTTGTGGCTGATCGAGGAATTTGAACACCCGTTCTCATGCTGGCTATTGGAGACACAGACGTTCTAATCACTAGAATAGAACCGCCAACTTATATTGCTTTTACATTTTTTTTTAAGCGAAACAAAATTCTGAAGAAATGTTTTCTACACAAGTTGGCCAAACACCGGCCCAAGTCCACCCTGCACGACCTCAACTTTCCAGGCCTCCACTCACCACTACTACACCACTACTTGTTTTACTCTGCTCACACCGAGATTCAATCTCCGCACTGAAGGAAAGGCATAAGTCACTTGGTTGAGCTTCTTTGGGAAGAGGCCCTAGCTAGCGCAGTGGTTTCCACTGCCAACCTTACTTTTTGCCTTCCCACAGCACCTACCAAAGTTAGGACAAGGGTCCTAACCCCGTGGAATTCGGGCCGTGGGCACATCAAAAGAGTTTTAAAGTGGAAAATTTTTGTGTGACCGTTAGTTAGTTCAAATCTGCAATAAAAATTTTGAATTTCGCGGGTTGAAAAATTTGATTTATTATAAGGCCGTCTATATGAAATTTAAAGAAAAAAAATTAAAAACAAAATCCGATGTTTTTAAGAAGTTTCATAAGGTAAACCCGATGGTTGAAACAATGAGGTTGTGGGTTCGATTCCATGCCATGACGGAATTTTGAATTTTTGACAATGTATGGTTATAAACGTTTGAACCAGGGACTCCAAATGTAATTAAAATTTTGAATTTCGTGGGTTGAAAAATTGCAATTTTGATAAGGCCGCCATAATAAAATTTTAGGGGAAAATTGAAAAAAAAATCAAACTCTGATATGTGTAGGAAATTTAATAAGGTAAGCTCGATGTTTGCTCCGACGAAGTTGTGGCTTCGATTCCTTGCGCCTTCGAACTTTTTTATCGAATTTTTTTAGTTTTAACAATTTTTCGTTATAAACGTTTGAAACAGGGAATCCAAGTATATAGTTGGAATTTAAATTTTGCTGGTTGAAAAACATTGATCTTTTTTTACTTGAGTTGCGATTAAAAAAAATCTTCCTTAGGGGATGTTCATCACTTTTTTCTTCATTTGCCACCTAGACTCCGAAGAGAAGGACGTCCCAATTTTTTTCATCTAGCCCATCATTGGCTGGCTATGGCCAAAGTGGCTGTATAGCGTCAAAATCGTGGGACGAGTTGAAGGATTTGTTGGTAGCCAAATAATTTTTGTTATTCAAAAATTATTTATTATTCAAAAATTGATAATTACAATTAAATAATTGGATTGACATTTTGAGACTTCAAAATTGAGATTAAGATAGTCTATTTCGAGAAGTTAATTGTTAAACAAAGTTAAAAGAAAGGAAGCTGGTTGAACTCGAAACCGCGATGCTCGAGTTTATAGAGATAACACCATTAAAGTTGTAGCACTTTTGTTTTCCTTGAAAAAGTTAATGCCATACACATTTGCAACAACTTCTTATTTAGTTAAAGCAAGCTTTAATGTTTCCAATTATTTGTTTTTCTACTCATTGAAACAATCAAGTTCACTATTAAATGTTTGGAATTGCATAGTTTTTCCTGTTTGTTTTTCAAAACAACAAACAAAACAATTTATTTTGTTTAAGCAATTTTGACAGCTGTCAAAATTTGGTTTTTAAACTTTAAAGCCTTAATGAAATTATATTGTTAAAACAACTCTTGCTTGTAATGAACTGTTGTGAATGTTGCCAAATACATAGGTTTTCTATTTAAAACACAAGCACTACTTTCCTTGGACAGGAGGATATTTCTTTGTAATTTCTTAGTCCTTGTTTAGCTAGTCTTATTTTTACTTGGTTTTTTACTTGAACTCTTATGAATAATCAAAATGACTTAGGGTAATTTTGTGTGTCAGGTGAAGGTTTTATTGATGACTTACTCCTTTGTAGCACCAACGGTGTTTGTAAAGAAAAATTTCAAAAAAGAACTTGAATTGCTACTGCAACAAAGCAATACATTTTAACAAAATATTCTTGTACCAAACAACTCTATAAAATTTTTATATATTCTTCGAAAATAAAGTCCACTTCAATAGTCT
>JAQFYP010001226.1:0-16516 GCA_034694865.1 Bilobella braunerae
ACCTCAAAATGACTTTTCAAGGTCAGACTCTACTTCTGAATGAAACAAAAAGTCATGATGGTTTGAGTGACCCTAGAGCCTCCCTTGACCTGGAAATGACCCCTTGACCTCAAAATGACTTTTCAAGGTCCAACTCTACTTTTGCATGAAACAAAAAGTTATGATGGTTCGAATGACTCCAGAGCCTTTTTCACCGGGAAACAGCCCTTGACATCCGAAAATTTGGACTTGTGTTTTCTAATGATTTTAACATGTTTCTAAATCTAATTTTAACTTTCCTACTTCCGCTACTGGTTGACCGTTTTACCACGGTTTATTTGTACCTGAATGTTATATTATTTGTACCCATTTGTACCTTTATTTTGTTGGTACCACTGAAATTTTTTAGACAAGTTTAAAGTTTTAAAGTTTGTGAAAATGCAAGAAGTCTTACTGAAATCTAAAGAGGATCAAAAGCCCAATAGAAAATCCTAAGCCGGGACTACACTTCGAAAATGACTAAACCTCCATAATGACTCCACTTATATGATGACTGCACTCAAACAATAAATCCACCCACAAGCACCGTTCTAGCCACTTTGGATCTCCGGAAAACACTTCGGGCCGGAGCAAAGAGAGGGCCCTGTGGCGATTTTGTAGCATTTAACGCCACAGACGCCACTTTTTCTTTAGCACATCTACCGTATGCCCATCTGCTGACTCCCATTTCCAGCTATTTCGAATTTGACGATTTCGCACCAAATCCAAATTGCACATGTCTACTACTGGCGAGTGAATTTGAATTTGGTGCGAAATCGTCAAATTCGAAATAGCTGGAAATGGGAGTCAGCAGATGGGCATACGGTACACATCTCCCACGGCGCTTCCCGTCTCCAGGAAACATCCCCAGCATTGTCACTTCTTCTTCCACCCTACTCTCCACGGCGTGCTCTCGGACATGCTGGAGAGTGAGCCTGGAAGAGTTTAATCAGAACTTCATTTGGAGCTCCCTGGATTCCTTCCAGCACCTTCTCCAGGAAACGGCTCTCGGAACTTCCAGTCAAGTCAGCGTTGTTTTTAGTTAATATTACAAAAATTATACTAATACAGTTGGCGGTGTTTGCCTTGTGGTTTAGAGCTGCTAACTCTCTCCACTACCCAGCCTGAGAACGGGGGTTCAAACCCCTCGATCAGCCACAAAAATCAGTTTTCGCTATTGGCTTTCCTCTAAAGAAATTGCCTTGACTCTGGCTGTCTATGTGCGTATTTTTGTAACTAGATATTACACGGTCAAAGGAAAATTTTCTTGAAAGGTCAATTTGAGGTCAATGGGTCATTTCCTGCTGAATGGGCGCTCTGAATTTATCAGGACCATCACAACTTTTTGTTACATGCAAAAGTAGTGTTTGACTTTGAAAGGACATTTTGAGGTTCACTGGGGGGTTACAGAGAAAAGTGTCCAATACAAAAGTTATATGTAATTGTTTTTGTTATCCTAAAATGATATCTTTTACGTTGGCCTTTGACCCCTTTGTCACTTGCGGTCAAACAAAAACAAGCATGAACTGTACCGTATCATATGGTGAACTCATCTGAAAACAGAATTGGGATACGATGAATAGTTCGTGAAATAATCGTGATAGTCATACGGACAGTTTGTTTGTTATGTTTGATGATGATGATGATTCGATTTATTTGACAATTGGCAATTCTCTAGTCAACATGGACTGAGATTCTTAGTAAATATTTGGTTATTACAACTAATTTGAGACATAATACTATGTTCTAGTTTGTGATGTGCGTATACTTGCAGTTACTACTAAAATATTTTCTAAGACAGAATTTTTAAAATTAGGTTTAAAACTAAAAGTAGGCTTAACACTAAAATGGCGCACCCGCTACCACCTAGGGTTTGCATTACCGGTAATAGTTTTCAATTACCGGAGACGGTAAATAACCCGGAATGCAAGATTCTCATTACCGGTAATCGGTAATGAAGCTTCTAAAGTTTACGTCTCACCGGTATACATTTTATTAAGCAAATTAAAGCAAATAAAACTGTATTTCTCTACTACTAGTGCTTTACTTTTGCAAAACAAACGAATTTTGTTATAAGACTATCCTAGTATAAAAAGCCTTTTTATACTAAGCCTTTTTTAAAAGTATTTTTTATATTTAGAAATTGAATGGCTTATAAATATATCTAAGGCTTTGTATTGAGCCGTTGACTGCGAGGTGATAGCAAAACTGTTTATGAGTTTGCCAACATCGTTTGAATTGACTGCACGCAGGAATGTACTCCTTTCTCCTTCGTTCGTAGTGCAGAGTTCCAGAGCATGGGTCAAGGAAAGGGATTCTCCACAGAACTTGCATTTTTTGTCAGAGAACTCTCCGAGATTGATCCAGTCACCCTTGTTTATTACCGTGTTTTTGTTCAGGCGTAGTTGTGCAATCCTATTGATCGCATACCTCGGTAGTGACGTCTTCATGTAGAACTTGGCGCCAAAATCAGACTTTGTGAAGTCTTTGTAATGAGGCATCGTAGTTGAGCTTTCAGCGGCAGCAATATCAGTGGTGCCTAGTGATGTTTTCATTCTTGACAGAAATAGTTTCTGATTTCTTTGGCCAACATTGTAGCTGTTTATATCATGCAGATGTGCAAGTCCTACCAAGGAGAAAAATTCACGCATCTGTTTACACCAATTCTCTGCATCTGATTCAGCTGCATCCTTTCTCTGTTGCTTGTTGAACCGTAAAAGGTGGTGGAAAGCAGGATAGAGTCAAGTAGTTTCTTTGTGGTATCTAGGGAGAACATCGGGCCAGTACGAACCAAGTTTCTCAGTGTGGCTGATGCTGCCTGTCCCTTTCTGACGGTTGCCTGTTCCACGAATTTACCATTAGACGAAAGTATAACTCCGAGGTGTTTGATATGTTTGATGTTTTCCAACAAAGGTCATAATGTTGCTGCCAAACATGCATAATGGAAGAAGTTATGTTTGCACTAGGTAGTCAAATTTCAAATTCCTAAGTGATGCAAATTTTGAAATGCAAAGTGGCAAAGAGGGGACCACATGCCACTTGAGAATTCGGGGCAAAATCACATAAGCTTTTTTAATTTCAGAGTTTAAAATAAATTTTTTAAATTTCGGGCGCAATTATGACTATAAAATAAAACTAAAACTTAGCATTTCATTATTTACTAAATCAAGCGTTTTAGTAACACGCCAAAATTGGGATTTTTCTTATTGTTGCAGGCCGTTCACACTACGTTTTAAGAACAAGTAAAGTATTTAATATGTTTAAGTATAAAGAGTATTTAAGCTATACTATATTAATTGATGAAAATTTGGGCCTAATGGTATAGTTTTACTTTACAGCTGTTACAGGCGGCGGATAGGCTAACACTTAATCATGTTTGTGTATCTGCCTAATTAGAAAAGTTAGTCTGATACACAAGGGGCCGTTAAATGTAAATTCATAACATAAAAAAAAATTCTTATTAGGGTTTTTGTATTAAGAGTTTTTTTTGCCTCTGGGATGTGTTTTACAACATATTTTTTATTATATTTGTCAGAGTATGTGGAAATGAGCGAAAAAGTTTCCTTAAGGCCTCGACATAATTTTACATATTAACTTGAAATGCTAACTTGCGATTTATACTTGAATGCTAACGAGTCCTTCCTAAACGTATCCTTCCTGACTCCTTTACGTGTTGCCCAGACGCTAAAAGGGAATCTACAATAAATTTTTTCTTCTGTTTTTACATTTCCTTCAACAAGTAATAATGCATTAGCAGAAAAGGCAGTTTACCAACCACCAGATACAAGATACATTTGTATCTTGTATCAATATTTATGTCAATGGCCGGCATGGGAAGAAAGTTATGCAAATCAGAAGCAGTACTCACTTGGCAATTAAAATATACCAATTTCCGGTAATTATCAGTCATAAACAACTTAAATCACCGCTTACAAACGCATGTTTTTGAGTAGCAACTTACTGCTAAAAGTAAGTCAGATTATTTTGGTCTCTCAAAAATTTGATGATGGCATTTCATCGCTGTATTTGAAAAACTGAAACGGCAGTATCTGTACACTTTAATCTTGTACATAATTTACCTACCGCATATTTCAAATATCATGAAAACGGCAATTCCTGTTCATTAGTACAAAATTTATGCGGACGTGTAAGTACTGGCTAAATGGAAAATCATTAAATTATTGCAAATTTATTTTGCTGGTAGCAAAAATACCACGTAAATTTCTAGAAACTTAAATGTATTGAATTTGATAAAAAAAATCTGTCATTTTTCAGAAATAAACTACGCTTAGGGAAAACATTTTACTCGAATTTGAAAATAAGACGACACACCGGCATCAACAAAATCGATTAACATTTTGAGCACCCTTGTAAAAGGCACTGGGTGAGAAAACAAATATTGCTCATTTACTTGCTTGAGTTGATGAAATACAAACCCTGTAACAACACTTTTGAAATTTGTCACGTTCGGCTGATCAAGGAACACTTAATTGACAAATGTCTCCTTAAGTTTGGAACATTTTTAATTTCACGTTTTTCGTTAATGTAGAACGATTTTTGTAAAATTGTAGGTCCAGAGATTGTCATCAAAATTGAGGACGTAGATGTTAAGCATCTTGTATTATTTGTATTTCTTCGGGCTCTAAAAATTTAATTGAACAATTGATTTGATACAGTTTAGAAGCAAGAAGTTATAAAATCAAAAATAAACAGCACACTTTGAGAGAATTAGGTGTGAATTAGTAAATTATTAAAAATTAGAATGCAGTGTTACAATTACTTACTTTCCAAGTTTCACAACTTTCCAACCAAAATTCAAGTTCAATCATCATATCAGGCATGTATAATTTTATAGTAAACAGAAGTAGCCTGTCGTTTACACTTTTAGTATACATCGTACAATTTAACGTTTTCGAGTTCCCTACGTTTGTTTGTGATTCCTATTTGGGAGGAAAAACAGATTGAAAATCAGTTAAGGCTTCAGTTAAGCTTTACAATTCTCATATTGTGCCCCATCAATGTTGTCATCATGAAACTGACTATTAATTTATTCGCGTAAAAAAAATTGTAAAAGTTTTTTTTGTAGAGCTGTGAAGAAATTAGATATTAAATATTATTGAGTTTTTAAGCAGAAATTTTTGTTTTACAATGAATAAAATATGTGTCCTAGTATCGTGAAACACCATACAAGGCTCTCGGAGCTCCTCTAATTAGATTAGACCATTTGAAATATGTGGCGTCGCCAGGAGTTGCAAAATCTAACATTCTAATTTTGTGATTTTGTTTCTGTTGGAATCAGAGAAGTTGTGATTTTTTTATTTTTTGTTCTTTCTTTTTGTCACAGCAAAATTAATCTTGTTGCGCTTTAAAAATTTACCATGTGCATTAGTTGCTGAAAGATGAGTGTTTGAACTTTTTTTTTGTTTCTTACGTTCCACTTTTTTAGACTCGCAACCAACTCGTAGGCTCCTAAACAGCCTACCTGTTAAACATGAAATAATGAGATGTAGAGGAGGGAAACGACAGTACTAAGAACAAATGTTAATGCCAAAAGCATTGTTCCAGGAATTGCATTTCATCATATCAAACTAGCAAATGAGCAAAATTGATTCTCTCAGCCAGTGCCTTTAACAATAGTGCTCAAAATGTTATTGACTTTTGCTGAAGCCTCCAAGCCGATTCCTCGTTTTGTTTTCAAATTTGAGTAGAATGTTTTTCTTTAGCGTAGTCGACGTGTTTCTGAAAAACAGCAGTTTTATTTTTTTTTATCTAATTCATTACAATTTAGAATTTTCTAGAATTTGATGTGGTGTTTTTGAAAATAAATTTTCAACAATTTATGTATTTTCGATATAGCCAGTACTTATAAAACTTTTTCTGCGCGGTCGTCTATACTTAAAACCCTTAACATTAACTTGAATTAACGAAGAACATTAAGTATTTTAAGTCTTATTATAAATTTATTTTCCTTCATCGAAGTTAGCTACATATCTCCCTTGTACACTATTTTCGCTTCGTTGCACTGGGATATTTCAAGATTCTTCTGTGTGAATTTAGGCGTCCATCTCCCGCGCCTATTTAGGGTCGGCAGATTTGGATCTGTATACACCTTGTATTCCTCACCAACTAACGTGCTTAAAGTTGCAGCAATCTTATCAACGCTTTCAAATTGTACTAATTTTCCCTTATGTGTACACCTTGAGATGAGTACCTCCAACGTTTTATTTCTATGGAAACATAGAATATTAAAAACTTGTTATCGTTAATTATTGTAATTGTTTTATGTTCATTACGTTTCGTCATAGTCACCATCGCCTTGTATTTCACCTTGCCCACTATTTGATTTTATAAGGACCTAACATAATCAAACTGTGAAAGTTACTTTCAAAACTTATTTTAAACGGGGCAATACCTGTACAGCTGTTGATTTTTGTAGTAAGAGCAAAAAAAGTAGAAGGAGACACCGTTTCATGTTGTGAAGCGCCTTCGGGTGGATTGGATTTTCTAAAAATTAAACTCTCTAAATAAGGCAGCAATGCTTCACAATTTATACGAAAATTGCCTGATGTGATTCACAATAGTAAAAGGCAAAGAATTTGTTGTGGCAGATCAGAGGATTTTTTGTTTAATTTTTTTTTCTTCTACTACTGTCCATGGAGCAGCTTATTAATTCATGATAATTTTTAGTAGCTTAGTATACTATACTAACCAATTAGAATAATATAATTATTCTAATTGGTTCAAATTGTCAAATTAAAATTAATTTAATTTTAAAGGAGATAACCAAATGCCTAATTAAAATTTTGACAGGTAGTGTGAGCAGTTAATAGTTCTGAAAAGGTCAATTATACTGTGGAAAACAGTTCGATCTTTTGTTTAAAACATAATTTGAAAAAATTTAAGCCTTAGGCTTGACAGGAGATTTGGCTTTCTTTTGTGCCATATGAATGCAATAAAATTTAAACAAAAATGCTATAATAAAAACACCTATACCGGCGCTTACAGCTCCAATGGTAATGATTATTGTCATCTGCCCTTGTTCATTTGGTTTTCTGGCGTTTTCCCTGAACCTGTTAACGAGTCAATAAAACATTTGCAGCAGCAAATGCTCCTCCAGTATAGACTGCCTTTACAAAAGGCGATGTAAATATTTTATGGACCACGCCTTTTCCAGCTGCATTTTGTGGTGAGCATGAGGCTCCCATCCACATGAATGCCAAAAAAAAGCGAGAGTAACTGGGCTAGAATTTTTCAAACATGATTTCCACTTAATAACGTTGGTAATTATATAGCTTAATGTTGCTACAACACTGTGTTGCTTGATTATATGCTATTGTACTTTATTACTTTAAATATTGATAAAGTTAACTCTAATTAATTAAACTATATACTTTGTATAACAAATTTTAGGATTAGAAATTTCAATTAATTGACCAAATTTTGGTTTCCTACTGCAAATTTAAACATTTAAGTTAGTTTAAATATTATCTAAATAATGTATCTGGTTATCTAAGTTTTGCTCACTAACTAATGTAATTTAATTTTTAATAACATTTACTAATTATTATTTCAGTTACCGCATTGTTTAATAGTATAGTTTCCTTCCCACTCCTCCTTCGTAGTACAATAGAATTTGTTTAAAATGATTATTGTTCAAGTTCGCAAGAGCGAATGTCGTCTAAAAGTATCTTTCGATGACTTAACCTCAGTGTATTTATTAGATATTGAATTTGTTGGTAATTTGCTGAGTCAAAATGTGAGTGCTCCGCAGAGGCCGATCAGCGCGCTACGCATACCGGCTCAAGCCCACCCTCCACAACCGCAACTACTCCACGCTTCCACTCACCACTACCACACCACTCACTTTTTTGTGTGGCTGCCGAGATTTGATCTCGGCACCTACTTAAGCTAGGACAAGGGTCCTAGCCCCGCGGACTACGCGTCTTGGGCTGAATGCATACATGTATAGATTTAAACATGTAGTACGCCTCGTGTACATTATGGTGTGCACTAAATTTCAAATAAACAATTGACTGTTTGATTGATTTATCTGCCTGGATGTTTATCTAAATATTATATACGCTTTTCGCTTTATAATTTTCTTAAAAGAAACTCTCTAACCTTTTTGAAAAGAAATTGTTTGAAAAGAAAATTATGCCCATTTATATAATTTTCTAAATGGCTCTTTTGGCACACATGTAGCTGCCTTATTTGAACTATTGCGGGTTGAAATTACAAACTTTGTAATCTTTTGTAAAGTAGCCATGACCGTAAATTGCTGTCTTAAACACAGTAGTTGAAGAGCAATCGATTGAATATTAGGTAAAAAGTAACGAGTCAAAATATGCCAGTAATATTCAGAGTTCAGCCATGTAGCTCATCATGTTAACCTTCATAATATTCAGCATTCTCTGCTTTTATGTCGGCGGAGAAATAGTAATAAGTAAATTGAACTTTTATTTAAATATGTACACTGACTGTCAATTGACTATTCTTTTAGATAATACAAAAACTGGCCTAGCGCGGCCTTCCGTGCCTATTTTAGTTAAGGATGTGCCAGCAAGTACCACTCAGTATCGCAAATTTTTCAGTTTGAGACCAACAAACAGGTAGATAATGGGAGCCTAACAGTACTTCAACAACAACACTGTGAAATTTACTTTCTTCTACTGCACACAACACCAGTGCAAAGTTTCACATTTGAACAGCTACCAGGCGGAAATGTCAACTTTATATATTTCAGCTAAAAGATTAGGCAACCGGCAAAAAATAAAGCCTACAACCTTCGAATACCGATGCTTCTAACTACACTAGATTGTAAAAATCTCACTCGGCAAGCAATGCGCTGTGACGTAAACGGAAACCAACCACTTGGAACTGTGACGTATAACCAAGCATTCCGGGTTCCACTCATTGGCCGCATATACAAAAACTGGCCTCAACGCCTCATGGATTTTGAAAATAATATTGGCCCAGCTTCAAAAGCAAGGCCAATTCCAAGGTGTGGAAGCGACCACGGTCACATTAACATCACTGACTTCTACATCAAAACCTTGTATGGGGAATCTTGGAACCTAGTACAGCTGCTAAGTCACTATCTCATATAGATTGGAAAAAATTCTGGACATTTTGGTCATACATGCACATGTATATGTGGGACAACTCGGAGTAAAGCCTATTAGAAGGTACATTGAGATTCCAGTTACTCTAAAACAAATATATGGAGCTCCAAATATTATAATTACCAATCAAATACTCATGGCATTTGCCACATGTGACGGAGTGCAGCTGCGCGGAACATTCCAGATATATGCAGAGCCGCTTGATATAGAAACCTGGATTTGGCTGCTAACAGCATCGATTTTGCTGCTCCCCATCTCTTTAACGCTGATGGCAAGCACTACATTATTACCCAAGGAAGCAGCAAAGTTTGCTCTCAAAAGTTTGTTTTCTGCTATTGTAGCTCTACTTGAAGTAAGTAGTGGCCTAACTGCAAAATACGTCAAAAAGCTTCGATTGGTAAGCCAATATCAGTGGGGCTTTGGTTCTTGGATCCTAGTGTTTGTTGTTATTGTTAACGGATACAGAGCCTTCTTTACGTCATTTATTCTTGCCCCGCCGTGAGCCACCCACCTGTGGAGCACAATGGACTGATGGACCGACATTCTCGTATCTCTGAACAGAGCCCGGAATTTTGAAAAGATAGGCTGGGCTTATGCATGAAATGGAAGCTCCAGTGTCTACGAGTACGTGGGCACACCATTCTCCAAAGAAAACAAAGTGGTGGAACGTCGTGAACGACTTCTTTGTCTCAAGACTAGGGTTAAGCAAATCCTCACCCAGAAATTCATCCGAGGGTTTTGTAACCTGCGTAGCCTGCGGATTTAGTGGAAAGTCGAAAATTCCATTTGCGGAGCTGTTTGCAGCTGACGACAAATTTTGATACGACAAAGAAGGCTGATTTCTCATCTCATCCTCTTTCCAGTATGGAACTACAAAGTTTTGACTCGCTTTGGACTTTAACTCTCTTTTGTTCTTGTGCACACTAGCTTCATGAGTGTCTTTGCGGTCAATAATTTGTTTTAATTGTTCATTTAGTTTCACATTGTTTCACATCAACTATAGCGGCATTAGTGTCACAGCATTTAGCGTCTTTTGTTTCGTATTGTCGAATAATTGACCATATTTTTGTAATGTTAAAATGAGTAATTAAGCAAACTTAATTAAGAGAAAAATACGCTCTCTGTCGACTAGGGATTGTTTTGAAAAAATAGAGGCAATTTTGAAGTGTGCATTTTAGCACTTAGAAAAAAAAGATAAGAAAATAGCAAGTAAGATTTTGACGTGTGACGAAGAAGGTACTCTGTCTGACTACAGTTCTTCAGTCACAATTAATTGTAAACATTTGACCTTTTAATTCAATAAATCGGTATAATTGGCAATTAAACATCGAGCGAGTCACTCATTGGGCAACGAGGGCAAAGGTGAAGTCGTCCGTTTCTGAGGATATCCTGGATCGGGTAGATTTGGGACAGATTCTCAACACGTATTTTGCGGCATTAGTGTCATTGTTTCTAGTTTCATTTTGTTTCTTTGTGACACTCGCAAGGTTGTGTGGTGGCAACGCATGTGAGGTTTCAACCTATTCATTTTGTCACGAAGCTCTTCCATGTCAACAGAGTCGGAGGCCACAGAACACGCGGGTCTTCTGCCAAAAACCGCGCGGTTCTTCTTGTGACTTATATCTTTTTGGCTTAATGTTGAATTCGAGCCTCGGAAGAACGTCGAGGCCAACGGTACAATGGTAGGATTAACTCTCGAAAGAATCAATATTTTTTTTAATTTAGGGTCTTGTTTCCGGGCTAACCGGTTCTGCTCCGGTTGCCCACCCAGTTTTCCGACGGCTTTTGTGTCAAAACTCCGCCTATCGTTTTCCGCATTTCGGTCATGTCTGTCATGGCAGACAACAATTGCGGTCCCCAATTGTCTTCATCAGTTTGCGGTCTCCCTACAGGAGTCGGAACAGCCTGAATTCGATCCGTAACTGGAGGCATAGCTTGTGCCTTAAAAGGCTGAGCGGCCTGCAAATATGTGCGGTTTTGGGTAAACACAGCTGTTTTGCCCGAATTAAAGTTGTCCGGCTGGTAGTTCTGTCGTGGAGCCAATGGGCGACAACCAACACTCAAAGGATCAATGTTCAAGCTACGCCAATAGTTATGACAATGCAATGAAAATAAATATTTAAACTTTTTTTTCTGACTTTAATAAAAGCGGAAAAGCCGATTTTCGGCAATAACATATACTGCTGTAAAATTTTAAGACATGCGTTTGCTTTCCTGTACAATACCTACCCGTATCAGCCCGTCCTCGGCAAAAAAAATTACATTTTGTTCAATTTTGTTTTAGGCGCGTTGTATAGATATATCGCTTTTTGATTAATTTACACAATTTACAAAATCTTGGCTTGTAAAGTTGCGCCATCTGTTTTGTTATTATTTATTATTTAAAAACTAACATAAACTAATACATAAAGTTAACTTGTTGATCTTGGGTTCATTCACATTTGGTCACAAGTACCTGCCACCTTGGTGACACGATGACTTCTAAACATTTGGTGTTTTAGGAGGGGCTGACATTTGTCATTTAGAAAAATTGCATCGTCTTTTTTGAGAACCTAATTTTGTACGGAACTTTAACTAAACTTTACTAAATTTGGATTTGGCTTTCCTTCAAAACGTGCATTTATTGAACCTCGAAAAAATATGAAAGATTGGAACAGCACAAGATATATGTATACTTCAATGCACAAAACTATATTGAAATCTCTTAAAATTGTATAAACAAAATAAAATACATCGAAATCTATTAAAAACTGTATAAATAACAGATTAGAATACTACTGGATTTGTGCTATATTTGTGCAACTACTCTCAAACTCTATAAATCGTTCTTATCTCAATCAATCGTTTTATTGACATTCAGTAAGGGCTATGGTCAACATGGTCATGTTACAGGAGCGACAAAGATGAAGATAGTATAAGAAAGTTGGGTTACAATCTTGGAAATGTAGTTTGTGAAAAAGTACCTGTGATCTTTAATAAAATAATGAATGGAGTGAAATAAATAAAATTGAGATTAAAATTGAAATTTCAGTTAACGTTAAGTTTAAGTTTAAATCTAAGATTGAGAAATTTAAAAATGTTGAATTTTAGTGTCGTAGAATTATGATAGGTTTGTGGTTGAAAGATATTCCGTTTTCACTTTGCTTTCGGTTCGTCGTTTTTGTTTTGTAATTTTTGGTTTACTGCAGGGGAGTCGAGGAGTTCTCATCGTGAAGTCCTGTACTTCTCTAAGTTCCATTTTGTTCCATTTTCCTAACCTAAAAAGTTCTTATTTGAATTATTCCTGTTTTATTTAACTACCAGCTGCAACGTGGTGCTCTGCGTCACTCGTTTGCTAGCAGCTTTCCGCAGTAACTATATTCCTGCCGTCACAATACATAACAAACTTCAAATTCTGCAGCTATCCAAGCTATTTTGACAATAACCGTTAAAAATAATTTGCTAAGAGGCATCGAAACTTTATTTCTTTTTATTTCTTATTTTTGGGTTTCGAACAATAGTATCCATGTTACAAACTTATTTTTTGTACAAAATGTGGAGACCGTAGCCCCACCGGATTTTGTGGGAATAAATAAACTCTTTAATTTTGATGATTTTGAAGTTTGACCTTTGACCCTCTGCAAACCGGAAGTGAACTTTACGTGTTTAGCGCTAATCCAACCCAGATGTAAAATATGGCACCTGTTGCTCTAGCGGTTTCTTCAGGCATCGATGACAGCCAGATGGACGAACTATTTTATAGTATAGACACTACAAATTTTTCAAATTTTTGTATTTGACCCATGACCGTTTCAAAACCGGAATAAAATTTGCCCGGAGTTTGGCGTTAAACCAATAGGTCATTTTAGCGCATAGCGCAATATCGCATTTGTATGCGCTATACAAAGTATAGCGCATATATCTGTAATGGTTTATTTAGGATAGAATAGTATTTGTTAAATTTTTGAAAAAAAACTTGATTATTTTGACATTTCCCTGAGAAACCGGAAATAAATTTTGACCGCAGTCTGACGCTAAACAACTACAAATGCATGCCCCACTTTTGTGTATGTATGTATGTTTTTAACAGGGAGCTCACTACCTATAAATTAGGATTGTGAGGCTCGCGCCGAACATGCGCTAAAATGGCATATTTCGGTCACTCCTTTAAAAACAGCTTTAATTTCCTGGTATATCTCCCAGCATTTCCCGTTTGAACTTTCCTGACTTTATCGAAAACTGTAGTAGAGTGGACGGAGGGGTTTTGGCAAGGTCTTCTTCAGTCACGGTGACTTGTCCGAAGTGACTTAGCCTAGTTCCTTTATGCCCTTTACACCTCTTTAAAAAATGGTCTCTATTTTCATCCTCCCAACCGCAAAGCTTTTAGGTCGGTGAATCAGAGAGACCAACCTTATGGAGTTGAATGGCAAGCAGGCAGTGTCCCGATACTACCATGGCCAGCATTCGGAGAGAACCCCGGCTGAGGCTGAGGCAAGTTTTAGCTATTTTCTTACTGAATGACTTCAGTATTGTTTTTGTGTTTCTACAGTCTCCTCCACTCCGCCATCGTTTCAAGTGGCGCTGTTTGCCCCACTTGTGGATAGCAGAGTGGACAATGCTTGTAGAAACTGGTGCAACGGGTTCCCGGCCAACAAATTGTAGTTCAGTTACCTGCTTCGCCACTTTTGTGTAAAAAATGCCGCATGTAGCTGCAACCTTTTTTGCAGGATAAAATAGTATCAGTCATACTGTTATAAAAACTTGAACATTTTGACATTTGGCCTTCGACCCTGGAAAAAACGAAAGTAAATTTTGAGCAAACGTTGGCCTAAATTTAACCCAGCATGGCACCTCACTAACATGCGAAATATAACGCAAGTATCTTCAGCAGTCTTAAAATAAGACGACAAAATACGTTGAAATTATTCTAAAATTTTGAACAGTGTTGCATTTGACCTTTGACCGGAAGTAATTTTTTTCCCGGAGTTTGCCATTATATCACCGTAGATGCATACCCCATTTATGTGTAAAATATGGCGCCTGTAGCTCTAGCGGTTTTCCCGTGCATCGGTGACAGACAGACGGACAGACGAACGATTTTATAGTATAGAAGACGTTTTCTCAGGAGAACGGGCAATCCAAACCTATCATAAAATCATGTAAATCATGTGCGTTTTCGAATTCTGGTATGCGACTTTGAGCAGAGTTGTCATGCAAAACGTTGTTTCACTGCAGGAGAGGCAGCATGCTTTGCATGGCTACTCATGCCTTTAAGAGATTTTCCGCACTGTTCCCACTTGTATTCTTTTGGACAGTGTACGTCTGTCATGTGTTCGTTTACCGCACCAATCGCCCAAACGTCACAGGGCGTTTAAAGGTTGCTTGCAAGGCTTCTCTGGTCAGACTAGGTTTGAAAGTGAGCTCTTAGCTCTAAATTGTTTACATACCGTTTAGAACAACTTGGTACATCGCGTTGGTGCAGCATCTCATCTCTATGACGCACCATGTGTCGTTTGGTTACGGAGCCCTCTGTGGTTGCAAAACATGTATTTGTCCATTGAACTATTGTGCAGCTTTTATGTGATTTTAAGCTTGCATTTGTCGTGTATGAATTTGAGCATTTATTACAATCATGGGGTATCTCTCCTGTGTGTACGTTAAAGTGTGTCTCTCTAATTTCAATGCACTTGCCATTGCCAGCTCCACATAGGTTGCACTTGTACTTATTACTATTTTTTAGCGTGATTCTGTCGTACTTGAGAGCATCAGATTTGTGACTTTTATCCGCAATCTCCGCATTTAAGCAAAAAAAATTTTGTTGTGCAGACAAAAATGCATCATGAGGAAATAAATTTTATTTTGCAAAGCGTTTGTCAAACGCAGCACAGCTGAACACTCTCTCATTGTGGAGCCTCATAATAAAGTAAAATATAAGTTTGATATTAATTATGCTTCACGCGAACGTTGACTATTGTGTTATTAAAAAGGTTCTTTTTAACAAAGGGTTTGAATTTATTGTAATATTATTTAAAAATAACTCATGGTTAGTACAATGATAATATTTGGGAATATGTTGATGTCAAAGCTATTTAACAAATTGGCGATGCAGTTTTGTGCGATTTTATTTATATTTTTGTTTAATAGGTATTTGTTATTTATTTTGCAAGTTTGAAACTTATTCAAGCAATAGTAAACCTCATGTGTAATTAAAGTGACGCAACTACTTAAGTAATAATAAATGAGTGTGCCCTTGTTTAGCTTGGATAATATGCATGTTAATTCATGCATATTCGGTTTTTTTCGATATTGTAGATTGAAATTAAGCCCAAGAATATACACTACAAATCAATCGAAACTATTTAATTACAATTGAATTTAACTATCGGTTTTAATTAGACTGAAAAAATTAGTAAAAATTAACAGGTTTTGTAGTAAATTTCCAAGTTGCAGCTCAATCATATGCAAACGCTAGACAATGTATAATACAAAACATGAATCAATCATCATTACATTTGATGCAAGGCACGGCCAAATCGACATGATTACAAAATATAAGTCGAGTATACAATACAATAAGCAATAGTAGACATTATGGAAATAATAACATATACAAACTACTGGATTTGTGTAATATTTACGCCAATGTACCTTTGGTTTGTATGTGTTAACCATTGTCGCTAACTACGAGAATTTTCTTTTACCGAAGATGGACTCTCCAGACGAATGTTTAAGCATGTACTTTTTCAAATTTCCGTCTCTGCTATTTGTGTTTGAGCCAAGTTGACATGGAAAGCGATTTTCGCCTGTGTGAGATTTAAGGTTGCCCTTATAAGGTAAGATTTTCCGCAAGTTGCACACTTGTACTTTGTTGGGGAATGTGTATGGATACTCTAGATTTGTGTCACTTTGCTTCATTGTAATGCTGCTCATGGGATTTGAGGCCTGACTTTGTCAACGCACGTGTCTCTCCAAGGTAGACGCACATTGAATAGCGGTTCCACATAGGTTGCACATATACTTACTAATATTGTTGTGTATAACTTTATGACACTTGAGTGAAGCCAGGTGAGGAAACTCCCGTTGACAGTCTTTGCATTTGTGGAAATTTGTCCTAGTGTGGCGGAAATGCGTGAGCGTAAATTTTTTAGTGTAGCGTTTATCACAAACAGCAAAACTAAACACTTGTGTTTTGATTCGGCATTTTGTATTAAAATGCTAACTTTACTAATAAGTTTCTTCTTAAATACCCGCTGATTATGGATGTGCTGAAAATCAATTATTCTTTAAAAATTTCAAATATTTCAAATATTCCTTCCCTATCCTATCCTAAGGATATCCATTACTGGAAGTCCTCTCCTACCCTATCCTAAGGATATCCATTACTGGAAGTCCTCTCC
>JAQFYP010001227.1:0-16514 GCA_034694865.1 Bilobella braunerae
ATTTTTTTCAGAAAGTTGGTGGGATTAGAGGGGTTGGATGCAATTGCACACACTGGTTATCACTACAGGGGTTAAGAAATTACCTTGCATCTAACCGTGTGTCCTTTTCGGATTGTCTCAATCTTCGTGATTGGGAAGAGTCAGAGGATATGAAGAGTTCCCGATCAAAAGTTGTTGGAATATAAAACATCCAAATTGGTTTAATTTGAACTCGAAACGTTTGCCACACGCCATAACACTTGCGCGAGCTGCTATGAATCCCAATGAAATGATTGAAAAATGCCACATTTCAACCACGGTTCGAAGTTAATAGCAGATAATAGTGTAATTATGTTTTGAGGAAAATATATCCACGTGTACAAATTATGTATTCAAATTTGTTCAAGTAAATGTCAAACTAAATTCACTTGACCATAAGTAGCTTATACATTTTTTAAACATATAACTAAAATACGTCTTTGCCTGTCCAACATTAGGACAACTATGGTTCATTGCATAGAGGAGAGACACCATATCATGGCAATCGGACCAAATATTTTCAATAAAAGCGCGCTGCTGCGCACTGGAACTACTCACATGGGAAGTATTTCAACTGTAGCACGAGTTGAAATAGGTCACCCCAACACATGAAAAGGTTACGACCCAAAACTAATAATTTTGGTAGAAATTTGTTGTAAAATTCATAAACTGATTTTTTAGAAATTTATCAAAATTTTGAATTTCAAATATTGTAAGGGTCCCCCCTGCGAAACAATGAAAATCACGGCTTAATTCCCATTCTCAAGGTTTTCCAGAAAATGGATCAGAAAAAATTTATACGTTGAGATTTAAATTTAATACTTAATTAATTTAAGTTTTTGCTGTGCACATTGGAATGTCAGTTCAATTTGAGTTTTTAATGTGTACTTCCAAATTTCAATATGCACATCGAAAAATATAATTTACTTGGAAATTTCGATCTACATTGCGAAGAGTCAAATAAAATGGGAATGAAAACGCCTTGAAAACTTCCTATACGTTCTATACTAAAATTTTCTGATCCATTTTCTGGAAAGCCTTATGGGAATTAAGCCGTGATTTTCATTGTTTCGCAGGGGGGACCCTTACAATATTTGAAATTCAAAATTTTGATAAATTTCTAAAAAATCAGTTTATGAATTTTACAACAAATTTCTACCAAAATTATTAGTTTTGGGTCGTAACCTTTTCATGTGTATGGGTGACATATCCCAACTCGTGCTACAGTTGAAATACTTCCCATGTCAGTTGAAAACTAGTAATCGCTTTCATCAACTCATTTTTGAAAACAACGGTAAAAATGGTTTGCCATTATATTGGTGTCGGGCCTCTAATATGAGATTTACGGTAAAGATGGTATGTCATTAAATAGGTGTTGAGCCTCTAATATGAGATTTACCGTAAAAATGATATGTCATTATATAGGTGTCGGGCCTCTAATATGAGATTTACGGTAAAAATGGTGTCATTGTATAGGTGCCGGGCCTCTAGTAGTGTGTTTTGGAATCATGATTAGTCACTTCACCCGAGTTAGGTTAGGAAAAACGCATTTGGGTACTTTAAAAAAAACTGGAACAGAAATCTGGCGATTTTATTACCCTGTTTTCAACAGAGTAATAACTTTTTCCTAACATTGGCTTACGTTCATGCGGAAGTTATTTTCATCAATGATGTATCTAAACATCTAATTGAATTCCATTCCTGATTTATTAGATTGCGCTATGATACAAAAGTACAACAGAGTTTTGAATTTGCACCGGTAGAAAACATTCCGTTACAATTATCAACGAACATCGAAAAAGTTGGTGATAACTGGGAGGATGTAATCCATAATATTTACGTCAACTTACTGGATACAAAAGCAAGTAACCCTTTACCTTTATACAGTTTCATCGTCACCACCCATATTGTTATCTTGAGTTGGGTTTTGCAACCAACATAAGCAATACACCTAGCAACCTTACCAGTCACAACTTCGCAAATACTAAAGACTATGCTAAATAACAGCCGCAGTTTACCATTTTTATAGTTCCTGAACCTATAGTTATACCAATTTTGGATATGCGCCTAGTGTTGTCTGTCCGGTGTTATTTTGTCGTTAGTCTCATAAAGCACCAGGCAGCAAAATATTCCTGGCAAATAACTGATTTGCATAACTACGCTTTAACATATCTCATTTGCCATCAATGTAAACGCTACGATTACATGATGGAAAACTTAGAACCATGTGAATTGGGCATAAATTATTTTGAGACTATTGAAAATTCAATGTTGCTGATGGAAAACAAGTTGATTTTTGTAGACACGCCTACGCTGTGCCCAGTAACCAAATTTATTGATTCAAAATATTTGCTTCAAAGCTCACAATACAGGATTCGAAATTTTCAGAAAAGCGTAATTTGCCTGTTGGGCAAAAATACATCCGAGTTTGGCGAGATTGACGAGTTCAAGTACATAAGCTCCGGATCCATTCGTAACTACCAAGATTACAAAATTTTGGGACAGTCATTTCCGCAATTTAGAAGGGTCCAAAAAACACTATTTATGGAAACTGTCGGTTTCGACTTCATCACATGCGACGGTCTTGAGTATCCTAAATTTTCCTACTTACTCTACCTTAAGCCATATCACTTGTATGCGTGGATAGTCGCCCTGTATGGTACAATCTGTAAATGTGTATCTTCAATCTATTTGCAACAACATAAAATTAAATCGAAAGCGTACAAGTACAGCAACATTATGTCAAATATGTTTTCTCAACTTGCCATGCACCTATCACTTCTTATTGAGCATGGAATCACTTCGAGTCAGGAGAATATAGTTGCTCGTAACATGATACTTCGCTGTATGTGTATGTTCTGGTTAGTAATATGCGTAGTTGTTACTAACGGATACGAGGGTATCATTGTATTTTTATCGACAACATCTATCTTACCCTACGGAAATTGGAACACATTCGAAGAGTTAGTGGATCACTCACAACTTTACTATCTATTCCCCTGTTGAGGCATTTGAAACCAATCAGAGGAAAGAGGAAGAAGTTTCAGCCTATTAGAGTGAGGTTGATGGAGTTGGAGCCAGTCAAAATTAAGCAAAGAAATCCGGAGCCAATCAGATTGAAGCGGAAGTGACCGGAAGTGAACGCTAAAATTGCCAATCCCTTTACAAGTGCCTACGGTGCATTAATACGCTCAAACTGTTAAGTGCCTGCCGCGGAATGCTACGCCCAATTCCAAAAAACTAGCGGAAAACTATCAATGGGATTTCCGCCTGGCATGAGGCGCAACTTCACTACCCCTGTACAGAGTGCTCCATGCAATTCTCAAACGATAGTGAATCCGTGCACTAGCACATGTCGGAGCCTTTGGGTTCATGTTCAAACAAGAGTTTAAAAAATTTAAAGCAGCATCATTAAAAAAAACTTACAGTGTGCAACTTTTATTAAGCCTAAGCCAGGAATTAAAAATTACACTAGAAAACATTGTCACGAGCATGCCGTCAACGACCTCGCCGACGCCGTACCCGTGACTTATTATTAGTTAGATTAGTTCATATTGTTCATGTTGTTCATGTAGTTCTTGGCCTTGGGTTCACCTCTATAAATAGAGGTGAAGCTCAGTTACTCGAGGCTGAGTCGACGATTAGCCTTTGCCCTCGCCTTGTCTATTCGACGTGATTTAGTTTAGTGGTTAAGGTCATTGACACTTTGCACATTTGGTTTATTTGTTATCTGTGCAAACAAATAATTATTTGCACTTCTGGTCACAGTCGTGACCTTGTTCGTCGTCACTTCGTCCCCATCAGTAGCCCTTGAGTCCCCCGTCACGAGAGTAGGTGACAATATACCCCTCCTAAAAAGGAAGTAACCTGAAGTAGCCCACTGCAACTTTATTGTTCTGATATTTCGAATACCCCCCCCCCCCCACAAGAGGGTTTAGCACGACACTTTTTCGTTTTACTGTAAATTTTCAACTACAGGCACGGTATCAAATTTTTCGTGAAACAATTAAGGCTTTAACTAGATAAATTCTATGAAAATATGTCGATGAAAAGTAATATTTACGCAATGGCGCTTTTTTCGTAATGACTTCATCATCTTCAAAATTGTGTTGTTAAGACGAGGGTGTCATTTCGATAACTTGAGAAAGTTCTCATAAATGTTGAATCGCTACTTTGCAAGGTGGTGTTAATATACCGTATGCTAAATGTAAGCGGTGGTTGTATGTGCTATCGTAAGCGACGGTGGACAGTGGAAGAACATTGTTTTGCTGCAGCTGCAGTATTAATTATGGTGGATGTAGTTTAATATCCACTTTTCTTTATTCGACTCGTTCATATGTTTAAGAATCAAAGTAACTTTAGCTGTAGCACTTGTAGCAGTCTTAAATTTTGACTGTGATTTAAGACAATTTTTATCAATTAAAGTGTTTGTGTGGCGTTTTGCGGAAGTGCTTGAAAACATTAAAATTATCGTATTTTACTAAATCATACTTATTGATAACGAAACGTTTATCAGGTATAAAGAGAGACGCACTAACCGCAAGACAGCTCAGTAGGCTAGGTTGGTCAAGTAGCTTCTGTATCTCTCCATTAGATAGCTTGAGAATGTATTTTAAAATCCGCGCGCAGCAAAAAGGTCTTTGCTTTTGGCTTTCCTTTTAAGAAATTACCTTGCATCTAACTGTGTGTCCGTATCTTGGTGATTGGGAAGAGCAAGAGGATATGAAGATTACGCGATCAAAAGTTGATAGAATAGAAAACATCTAAATCGGTTCAACTTAAACTCGAAACGTTTGGAGTCTACCACACGCCATTACACTTGCGCATAAGGACTTGAGCAATAAGTCCTTGCTTATAGGAAAGCAAGGACGTATAAATAAAAGCTAAAAACTTAGTTCTCAATTAAACAAGTAATCAACATGGGTGTTGGATATCGACTTTTACTTTTGGTCTTATTGGCTTTGATGTTGCTTCACGCAACTTGGGCTCTTCCTGACTTTTTTGATGGAACTCAAAACATATCGAGTACGGTAAAAGTTTTATGTTATTTAATAATATTGCTAATTTGAGTTTTAAAAACTAGGCGGTACGACTGATGATGACGAAGACTGATTCGACGAAGGCTGTGACAAGTGACCTGTTTAAGCCTTCGAAATAAGACATGGCAAGCAACAATGAAGCTAAATTTGGAGATTCACATAAAAAAAACTTGACCAGATGAGATGCAATATAATTGTTTCATTGATTTCTATAAAAAAATTTAATAAAAGCGACGAAAGTGATAATTTTGTAACCAAATGAAACATTTTAAATCATTAAATGATAATGGTACATGAGTAAGGTATGATTGATGCATTGCACCGGTATTGATGACAATGCCGCAATATCATTTCCTTAAACCGTACGCTTTTGTCTTTCAAGAGATATCGGATGCTAGATAAGTTGATATGTTCTGCATTGCATTTGCAGTAATCATTCAACACATTTAATCCATCTGAGTATAACGACTGTCAGGAACTACTTAACCTACCTATCTCAGGTATGTTTCTAGATAAGAGTGTATAAAGATTCGGCCCAGCTCCGTTTAATTTTTGTCTGACTTTCAAGGCCCACTTGAGGATCAAATGTCAATGGTAAAAATATCATTCTATGACATCGTAAAATGATCTCTGTCCTACCCTCGAAGGCCGAGTGGTTCCAGCCTCGAGCTCTAGCCATGGACGGACACGGGATCGAGTTCCGGTGTCGCCAATATGGTAGTGGTTTTTTTCCGAAACGTTTTCCCACTTTCCTTGTCCAAATGGGGTATTGGAGGTTAGGTGGGGCAGTAGGGGTGCGTGTGTGACTTGGGGTTGCAGTTGCAGAGGGTGGACTGGGGTCTGTATGCGTAAGACGGTTGTTTCTATCTCTTGCCAAAGGCGGAGTAGTGGTAGGGCAATAGCCTGTTCGACCTCTAGCAGAAAGCCCTTCCGTTTCACTCCTCAAGGCATCTTACCAACCCCTCGATCGCAGCCACCCGCCTCCACACCATGGCCGGAACTCATCCTCCCTACATGTTGACGAACCCTTACCAGGATATGGTCTCAAGTGTTTGCATTTTTTCGAAATCAGATATTGACCAGTTTGATACATTCAAAAGAAGAATTTCTGAAAATAGTGATTATTCCCACTACTCAAAATATCAAAATTTTGTTTTGAAAAGAAAACTTTTGAAAATCTTATGGGATTTTGCACGTAAATTTTGCGATTTTACGTGGAAATTACGTTTTATGCCTTACGAAATTTTCATTTTTTAAAAATTCAAACGAATACAGTGTCTAAACTATGCATAGAAATTAGAAAACCGCGTGAAATTTGCGCGTATTCCAAGGTACACCGGGCTACAAATCCATAACAATAATTGCAAAATATAAAACGTAGTTGGTTGGCGGTCGTGATGCGCAAGGCAAACACAAAACCAACTTTTTTTCTGTTGATTTACAGAAACTGGCCGCGGCCTAATAATGAGAAGCCTTGCACATAAACTCGAACAGCAACGTCGCAGGTTCGAATCCTACCAACTTCTACTTTTTTTTTTTTTTTTTTTACTTTTTTTTCATAATAAACTTTTCAAGATGGCTGAAGGACTACGTTCTAATGATTCAGTAAATTTCCTAAGTGTGACTTCATTTAGTTAATAACGATAAACAATAACTAATAATTACCTTTTGGAAGTTGAGTTTGACATGTAAATGGGGGTTTATACGTACGCTGAAGCTAACTATGACCTTTTGAAATTGCTCAGCTTTTTTTTCGAAATAAATCTTCGCTATTGTGATAATTAAAAAAAAGGTAATTTTTCAAAATAGTGAGAATTCCCACTACTCAAAATTTCAAAAAACTTTTTTTGAAAAGCAAAATTTTGAAAATTTTATTTGATTTTATAGTTTGCGGTTTTACGGTTTAATGTGTGGTTTTACATTTAATCCTTGAAAAAATTTTGTTTCCAAAAATTTATTTTCTGGGGTGGTCAAAACTCGATTAACGGAAACGTATTGAATACCTACGCGTAGGTACACATCAAAACCCAGTGTCTAAACTTTGCATGTTGAAGGGCTTCGGCAGAGGTTTACGCTTATCTAAAAGTAGACTGGGCCACAAATCTAAAAAAAAGGTTGTTTCTAGAAATGAAACTGTCTAAATGTTTCTTTGAAAATCTTACGGAATTTTACAAGTAATTTTTCTTTGGTTTTACGTGGCCAACGCTTAGAAAATTATCCTTATTTAAAAATTTATTTTGAAGTTAAGTTAACTGTCGTTAAGAAGCGGTACTATTGTAAACTCTATTTGTAGACAACTGAACACGTTTTTTTTTTACAAAATTCCATGTTAACAGCCCACGCCCCGAAGTCCGGGGGGTTCGGACCCTTGTCCTAGCTTGGGTATGTGCTGAGATCGAATCTCGGTGGGAGCACAGAGCACAGTAAAAATAGAGCTTGGTGTGGTGGTGTTGAGTGGAAACTTGGAGTAGTTTCGGTCGTGGAGGGTGGGCTTGGGCCGTTATGCGAAAAACAGGGATCGGCCTCTGCCTAAGCAGATGCCCCTCGGTGGTCAACCCCATGTTCTCTGTTCAGCAGAAAGCTTTCAGCCTCAACCCTCAGAACTTCCAAGTCAACTCACAGGCTGAGACCACCATCCCCCACTCACTAGCACAAGCAGAAGCAATTCGACCAGGCTATAGGCAAATGTCACTTTTCGTTTCATGCAAAAGTAGGGTTTGACCTTGAAAAGTCACTTTGAGGTCAAGGGGTCATTTCCGGGTCAAGGGGGCCTCTGGGGTCATTAGAATCATCACAACCTTTCGTTTCATGCAAAAGTAGGGTTTGACCTTGAAAGGTCATTTTGAAGTCAAGGGGTCAGTTTGGGGGTCGTTGGGGGCCACAGGCAAAATTACCCTATACAAATATTGTTTCCCTTTATAAGAGTCATAATGAATAATGAATGATATTGACCTTGACTTTTGCCTGACCACCCACCACCACCAACCAACCCACGACCAACTGTGTAATATATGTATTAATTATTGTGTGGGATATGTGGCCCGGTGTAGCTTGGGATACGCGCAAATTTCTGCACGCAATTTTCTACTTTCTATGCATAGATTAGACACTGTATGCGTATGAATTTTTAAAAAATGAAAATTTTGTAAGGGGGTACCACGTAAAACCGCCAGATTCACGTGAAAAATCCTATAAGGTTTTCAAAAATTTTCTTTTCAAACCATAATTTTGGAATTTTGAGTAGTGGAAATTCTCACTATTTTGAAAAAATTTGTTGTTTAATGTATCAAAATGGTTAATATTTGATTTCGAAAAAACGCAAACACTTGAGACCATATCCTGGTTTGTGAAAATGTCAAAAAATACAAAATAGTAGTTGATTTACCACAAGCTTGGATAATTGGAAAAGTGTGTAAAATAAATAATAATGTACTATCAATTTTGTTGAAAACATAAACGGCAAGGTGTATTCTCTACCTAACCGTACTCCTATGTCCTCCGTTTCTTTTAGAAAGAAAGAAAACCATAAATTTTGCACTAAATTTTTTTTTGATTTAGTATAATTTAATAAAAAAAATTGCAAACTGAGAAAATTATCTACTGTAAGTACTTCAAATCGAACTACCAAAAGCAATGTGTGGTTCTCCAATTTCTCTGTAATCAGCTAATCTGCAGCGATGTGAATTTACATGAAGTTTGACAATATTAATTTTAACACTAAAAATGTTAAGGCGTACCCCCTTGCTCATTGCAAATTTGATGTCGTCGTCGGAAAAATTAGCCCAAATAATTAGCATTAAATCTGTACTGTGGTTGAAAAGTCCGTTTTCAGCCACACTTTTACTAAGTTTGGGCAAAACTAGGAACAAAAACTTGTATTAACACAGCGCAGTTATTTAGCGTGTCTTTCTTGATAGGTTTTTTTTGTCGGGCTTAAGTAAGCTAACCAACTTAGTTAAAGAAATTATAATAAAAGACATCATCGCAACTCGGCAAATTAACATTGGAAAGTTAGGCGATGATATTACTAGCTAACTAAGCACGAACTGAATCATCTTAAAAGAAACTCTTAAAAGGTCTTTCTAGGTTGAGAACTTACTGATTTAATAGTAAGTTATGTGTTCAGAAGAAGATTTTTAATTGAAAATTGAGGGTTGACCACGATAGGACCCAAAATCGGACTCAAGTCTAAGAATAGGTTCTTTTAGCTTGCTATTTTAAAAATCAAGCTTAAGATTACACGTTGGGGAATGTTACACATATTGGTTCGCGTTGACTTGAAGACTTCATGTATGCTAATGTGTATTTCGTTAACATAAAAGGCTTGCTCAATTTTTTTTTTGAATCAAGCAATTTCTGTTGAGGTCACAATTTCCTAATCCTCTTTTTTCCAGAAAAGTTGAGCTGACGCGATAATTCTTCTCCACGTGTAGCAAAAATTGTCTCGTATACTTCAACTTGCTTTTGCAAAACAATTTTTTTTAATATAAAATTTGTTTTTAAGTAATTATACAATAAGCAAGATCACCAGCGTTTCAAACAAGACCACTAGTGGTTAATTACTCTTCAAATTTAGTTGCAAGTATAGTCAATCTACTGGAAGCCTGGACAATCGAGAGGACGGGCAAATCAAATGTCATTTAGTGCCAAATCTTTTGAAAACTCGAACGCCAAAGCGGATTACTTAACCTAAGAGTTCTTTTATGTGCTCAGCTTCTTTTAAAAAAAAGAGTACTTGCATAGCATAAAGTTATCCTGCGGTTGTTTATTTGCTTGTGGTTGCTTGTGCTAACGGCAACCTTGATATCATCAAAAAAATTCAGCTCCGAACGAGAGAGCTTTACAAGCTTGGTTAAAATTAGGAACTAAATAATAGCTCGTTTTCGTATGACACCTGCGTTTCACTACGGGACAGGTAGTGCAGGCCACAATTTGGTAGGCCAAAGGGTTCTAAAATTTCCTTGCTGAAAAATTTCTGCTAATTGAAAATTGGCAGAGATATTCAAATTCCTAACCAAACAGTTACACGGGGAGAGATAAAAACATTTAAGAACTATCTGCTACGCTATTCAGTTTCTTTTTTCTCAACTCAAAGTTGAGCGATAAAAGAAAAATGTGAAAGACAAATTGAGAGGTAAGACAACACTTGTCTCCCCGTTGTAAATACAAATTTCCAAATTTGAATGTATCTGAAATTTTTTAAATAACACATATTTTCAATTATGACCTATCATGACGTATCAAATTGCACGGGTCCCGTCGTGCAACAATGGAGTCATCAGAAAAAGATTCTTTGCTAGATTTAATTTAAAGTACGACGGCATGGATACGGAAATTAGACAATAAAGTTTTTCTCACGCCACACTATCATTTGCGATTAGCAATTCAAAAACTTTAAATTTTGTTTTGAACATAATCAGGGACTGCCGAACTTTAATACAACCTTTAAAAAGCTTAAACACAATTTCTAATTAGATAATATTCATTTTAGAAAAAAATAACTATTAGAAAAAATTTGCCAGTTGTTTGTCTCCAGCTCAAGCAAGCTTACTGAGCTAAGTAAGTTGCGAGCAATGCATCCTCCAACTAGGCAAATAAAAATTGACATTGGAGAATCTAAGTAATGATAACACTAGCGTAAAGACGCGTAACTATAAGTTGTATCTTAAAGGTGTTGAGGCCTTTTCAGATTTTAATACATAAATTTAGCTATATGTTATTTTTTCAGAAGACGTTTGAAATTAAAAATTCAGAGCTAGAAAATTGAAGAAAGCCCAAATCGTTACTCCGGTCTTAGCTAGGTCTTAGTTACTCTGGCAAGTTCTTCTAATAATTAAGCTTAAGATGCCACAAAAAGTTGTGCTTTACAATAAAGTGCTACACATAGGGGTTTACGTTTGCTTGAAGGCTTCATGTATGCTTCTGAGTCTTTTGTTAAATATAATAAACTCAATTTTGTTTGAAAAAAAAATTCTGTTGACTTTGCAAATTCTAATTCACTATTTTCCAGAAAAAGGAGCTGACGCGAAAATTCATTTCTACGTATAACAAAAACTCGTGTCGTATGATTAATTGTTTCAACTTGTTTTAACAAAAAAGTATTCTTCTAAAACATATTATTAAATAAACATACAAATGACATGCAAATCATTCTTCGGCTTGCGGTTTAGGTGGTCGAGAGGATATTCAAAATATATTTCATGGAGTGCCAACACTTTTGACAACTTATCAAGGTGTATTTTCTACTTAACCGCAGTTTTATGTCGTCCGTTTTTGTTTTTGTTTTTTTTTTTTTTTTTTCAGAAAAAAAAAACACAAATTGTTCAAAATAACGTTATTTTAACTTTTTTTTAATATAAAATTAATAATGTTCAACCATCTATTGCAAACGCTAGAAAGAGAAGGGACGTTATTTGAGACTCCCGCAGAGCAGATGGTCTGCGGATGTAAGGAAGGATAGGGATGTGACAGGAAGGATTAATTAGCATAGGTGTAGTCACCAAGTTTGCACAACAGACTATCCGTAACATTCCTTTGTTTGGGTCTAGTCCAAAAAGCATGACACCAACCTTAAATCACGTAAGACCGTAGCTTTTACCTCATAACCGCATGTGAGTATATGCAAATGACGGTAGTCTTCGCAATTCTGACAAAAAATATCGGGGAACCTATCGGCTAATTTTTATATCTCCTGTTTCTGTATTCCTTGTTCAAAGCGATACGGGCATACACAGTCAGAGGCAAGATAATTCCTTAAACGGCAAACCAATAGTAAAATCTTTTGTGGCTGATCGGTGGATTTGAACCTCCGTTCTCATGCTGGCCAGTGGAGAGAGACAGCTCTAACCATTCGGCCAACTCGGCTAAAATAGTGCAAAATAATCTTGTTATAATACAGTCGTGTGTGCGTGCGCAGTTATTAGTGTCTCTTTCGATAACTAGGGAAAAAAAAGTTTTTATCTCATCCACAAAATGCAAGTGAATCCTTGAGAATTCTAGATTTGAGTTTAAGCCATACGGTGTGATGAATACGGAATTGTATTTCCTATGCAACAGATTATTCTTTTTTCATATCTCAAAAGCAAAAATTTCCTTCGATGACCACACAAAAAAATTGACAAAAATTGTTGCGAGTAACCCAGCAAATGAAAAAAATAAATAGTCTACAGTGCTTTATTATTGAAAACATTGTGCTAAAGAGTATTCCTTAACCTAACCGCAGTCTTTCAGCTTCTTTGAGGAACACAAAACGGTACAACTTGTAATACGTATTGGTAAAAAAATAAAATTGAATTTTTAATGAATAAACATGAATAAATTTTTAAATAATTATTTTTACATTTTTGCATTCTTATTTAGAAAATTTAACACTCAACACAAGCACTTCAAGATAATCCTCTGACATCAATTGTGGCATTTTTTAATTTTTCTGTAAGTGAGGATGATCTAGAGCAATGCGGATTTTCAGGGAATCCGTCACAATTAATTTCGACGCTAGAATTTTTTAGGCGTCACTCGCTATTCATTGTTATTACTATAAAGAACCCCGCAAACAAAAATTTGTTATAATTTCAAATTCGATTAAAAAAATTCATCTGTTTAACATGTTTAAGCTTAACATGAATATCGCCTCCTACCTGCTAATAATTTTCTTCTTACAGGGTGCATTGGGCGAGTGGAAATTGGAGGTAGGTTACTCACTAAGTTAATAGGGTTAACAAATTGCTTCAGTTTCCGTACAACGTTTTAATTTTAACAGCAATTACTGAGAGGAAAACAAATTGTCGTAAGCCAGGACAATGGGGTTGACGCGGCGGTTGAATTGGAAGAGCTTGAAGAAGGGACTTTCTTTGTGGTGGCCTCCAACACTGGCGAAGATATGGGATACGCAGTTCCGACGTGCACAATTAACCAGGTTATCAAAGACAACGAGGCAAATGAAAATGGTATTTATTACGAGTTGCCATATTTGGGGCCTGAGTTTGACGAGACCAACTACATTCGATTTAATGCTCCAATATATGTTTTACTGCTTTTAGCTGAGAAGGTAAGTGAAATCTGTACAAAATTTGTTTTAGTTAACCGATTAACCTAACGCTAAATTTGCTTTAAATTTTAATAAAAAGCACAATTCCAAATCTATTTTAAATATATTTATAATTAAACCTTAAAGACTTTCAATTCTCTCTGAAATAAACTTTAAAACTTAATTTAGTGATATCTAGAATCCATAATTTTTACGCAATTTTAACACCATTGCAATTGAATTAGTTAATATATCCTACAAAAGTATCAGGCCCATGAAGTCACAATTTAAAAACTAAATTTCTTATTGTGACATTATAGCTACCAACAAATTTACTTATAACGTTTTGGAACAACCAAGAAGATGCATGTGTTGTTGAGGGGATTCTTTTGGAAGGATCAATACGTGTTCCGTAAGTTTGAATTACACTAAATAATTATTCAAGCATTTAATCACTTTTTTTAGCAGAATTAAAACTTACCATTGAATAATCAGTGTCTTCCATCTCAAACGATATACCCTATTAACAAAAAAAAATTGTATGCAGAAACCATAAGCGGGAATTAGAAAGAAAAACTTGATTTAAAAAAAAACTATGATATTTTGTTAACAAAACCAAAACATTCCATTGTTGTTCAACAATTTGGTGTATTAGAGATGATTTGGAGTGTTTTGTTTGAAATGCACTGTACACTGCATATTCGGAATACTACTAATATCCTCTTAAAAATTTAGAGCAGCAGATGGAGATTCTTTTGTTGATAAATATCTTGTGATGGTAACGATGCAGTCTCTGGGACACTTTCAGTGGGGCGATAAAACAAGTTACATAGCTAAGGATAAATCAGTTCGGTACGACCTGGTCAACCCTCAAAATGATGCTCCCAATTCTGAAGACACGGAAAGTGCTGAAAAATCCCCTCCAAACAATACGAATACCAAAACCAAGTCACTCAAACTTGCTTTTGCAACATTTGCGTTACTGACTCCGCTTCTCGATATAAGTCAACTCCCGCCAAAGAACAATGTAGCAAATCCAGAACCACCGGTCAAAGTTAGAGATTTAAGCAGTGGCTGGACTCAATGCTTCTAAGTTTAAATCAAAAGCAGTTTTGGAAAACACTAACACAGATCGCTTGGCGAGAGAATCATATTACATTGGAAATAAAAAAAGTTTAATAATCGTATTTACTTGTTATTACTTATAAATATACAATTATAAAGAGAAAAAAAATTAAATTTTTATAAAGTATGTAGAAGGTGATACTGAAGGTGGTTCTATCACTTCATATCATTTCAAGACTTGCGCAGAAACAAAAGCCAATTATTGTGCAATTATTTTAAAATAGTTAACTTTTAATTAGTTTATCAAATCTGATTCAGTTAACTAACTTTTGCTTGACCCTACTCATTTAACTAGAAGATGCTGCAATTTGTTATTCATTCAATATTAAAATTTTTCAAACATTTTTCAAATAAAATTTAACTGTATCAAATATCATGCTGCTTTAATGTAAGTAAAGTGAATAATAAGCATAAATTTAACATTCAAAAAATTGTCGATACCCATCTTTAGCGCTGCAATATTGAAATGCTGACAAGTTTTTGTGTAACCATCACAAAATCTTTCTATGCTTTACTAACCAAAAATGACAGGTGGATTTAAAATAGGATATAACACTAATTACTAATTACAAAATGAGTCATTCATAAAAGCAACTAGCTCTGACAAATTCACTGAGGGTTTTCACATTAGTTTTGGGTTTCTAAATTCATATCTGCACAGCTCTGTAGGAACGCAGGGTGTGCGGCAACGAGTGTTTTAGAGCAACCACCCGGCTTTATTTTTAGTTGAGTCAAATTCAAATGTCACAATTTACTCGCCACCAATAAAGCGCTTAATTTTTCGGTGCGACTCAATTTTTTTAAATCAATAGTTAAATGTATACGGATATTAACTAACTGACAATTAAATCACACGATGTTTAAAAGAAAATCACTAAACGGATATAATATATCTAACCAAGATAACTTTCTTTCAGTGCCCTTTACTATTACTATTTCAAATTTCAGTGTATACACTTCTATAAACTGTGACTCGTGTTGATTATGGCTTACGCCGAATGCCAAATAAACGATTGATTGATTGAAAAGGAAATCACTTGTAAATCAAATGTTTTTTTAAATCAAAATAGTTAAAATTTCAACATTAACCAACCTACAATTAAGTCAAATGTTGGTTACAAGTCAACATTATTTTTAATTTTGTAGCTTTTCAGAAAAAAAATCTACGCCCAGGCATTTAGTTTATACTCCGCAAGGTTATCCTAGTGAATAATTCGGAAATTGTAATAGAATCACAAATCAGGAATTATAAAATTGGCCTTTAGTCATTAAGGTTGGTTGCTGTGAAGACTAGCCAAACAAGCCCGTCGTAACACGGGAGAACCTTTAAGGGGCCCCTTCAAGTTTCTCATTTTTTGTTATTAATGTGAGTCTTTCATCCGGCCGACATAGGAAACTAGCGGAAACCCATATTCGTTTGGTTTTGGGAAAGAGTCAGGCGTCACCTAAGATCAAAGGATTGTGCCCTTAACTAATTTTTTTATAGAAAATAATTTTTGGGTATACTAAATACCCATTTGTAGTGCTCCGTGGATAATAAGGGTAAGGTGGAAGGAAGTTTTGTGCAACCGTTACGCACAAACACAGCCAGTTTCTATGTATGCATGTGCCACATGTGGGTCATAGAAAAGTACCTGTTCGGTATGCTTATGAAACAGAATGGACTGAGACGGACATACACAAGTTCAGAGGCTAGGCAGTTTCTTAAGAAATTAAAGAGACCCCCAAAAAGCAAAACATCAGCTGCTTTGGGTTATATTATACCACTAAAATTCAATTTCCAGAACCTTTTAGGAAGTTTTAGCTGTCAAAACCGATATCTTGAAGAAAATTTTCCTACATTTCCTTTGTAAATTTTCTGTCAAAATTTATATTTTTCAAATTCAACAAGAAGTTTAATACAAAAAAAATTGAGTTAGTGAACTTGAGTTTAAGTTAAGGATAAGTGACATATAAAAACATGCGCCTCCACTAGGAATAGTTAGTTCTCTTTAGAAAAAAAAATGCTAGAAAAATATTTGAAATAGGATATGAGATGCCATTGGAGTTTTTAGATACAGGCCTTAAGAAAGAACAAGGAATCAGTTAAAAAGGCCCACATAAAATTGGGAAATCCCCCTGTCACCCACTCACGATATTTTTTTATTTGCTTTTATTTTATATCAATCAATCAATCAATCGTTTATTTGACATTCGGCGTAAGCCATAATCAACATGAGTCGTAGGGTGTACAGTGTAATTAGTATTTTGTATTTTCAAAATTTGAAAAAGTAATGGTAAATTAAAGGTAAGAGTCGGGTAAATGT
>JAQFYP010001228.1:0-16511 GCA_034694865.1 Bilobella braunerae
TCTGGGCCAGCGCTGAAATGTGGGTGAAGGGAAGAGAGTGTGATGCATCAGGGCCAGATGGCCATGATACGTCACAACTACCACTTGGCCAAAGATGTTAATCCTCTTGTTAACCAACATGGTATAAGTATGTTAGCTAACTACAATTAACTTAATTAGTTAACTGTACAATTAACTTTATTAACATTAAAATTAGTAACAAACATTAAAAACTAATTGCTAAAGTTCGCAGCCGCATCTTGAATTTTGAAAATTTTGCTTCTCTTAAAAGTTAAATAGTTAATTACGTTTGAAGTTAATTGTCTTCTACCATAATTACCTAATAATGTTCGAAGTTAAATACCGTCTTACTTTATGGAAATCGTTAACACACCCTCGATAATTACCTATATTTACTAAACGATTTCATTCTGATTCACAAAAATAAAATTACGTTCGACGCTTAACAATGTCTGCGAATTTACAAATGAGGATTTATTGAAATATTAAATATGATAATTGAATTTATAATTGAAGTAAACCATAATTAACTTAATTGGCTAATTACTCTTAAATCGCTAATTAATTGCATAACACCCCGAATAGCTACCTTTCATTTCCCAATTAAATGGGCCTCTTTGACCTTCAGGAGCCGAATCTCAAAGTGAGAATTTTTAAAATTTACAAAACCTATAAATTTTTTTTTAGAAAATTAAATAATTACATTTATCTTAATTATTGGAATTAGTTAGTTAATAGCTAGACGTTTTTATGCTTCTGTTTTTATTAAAAAATTAATCACAATTTTATTTACATTAAAACAGTGTACAATTTTTAAGGACTCAATTTTGAAGGGTCCATTTTATAGGCGCAAAACCTCAGGAAAAAAGGCCTTGAAATGCCGAGAGCCCTTAAGTTACCTTGATTTTTTAGTATTGATCAGAATTTGAAAATTTTGCTTCTTTTAGTGCTGTGTGTTTCTCCGCCTGTTAGTGCGTGTTGAGGGAAAGGGGTCCCTCCCAAAGGTCAAAGGGCCTTTGACCTTTGACCCTTCAATTGCACACTTACCAACAGTTCAAGGAGCTGGAGCAGCTTAGTCGATTGGCTGAGCAAAAGCAATGAAAATCAAACGTCTCGTTTATCCAAGTTGTTTTAAAATATTTGAAAATGAAGTTTTTAAAGCATTTTTTTTTCAATAATTAAAACTATAAAAATTTAAGAACTAAAAATAATTAAATACGGAATCCTAAATTTTGACAGTCCCAAATTATCAACATTTAGGGATACCCATGTAAGGCGCATAGTGTGGTAGCTGAGGATGGCTACATTCTTGCCTTCCACCGCATTCTCTTCGGTGGGGGTCAAGTCACCGTCAGAGGGAATTCGAGAGGAAGTGAGTATTCGCGAGGTCATTTCACGAGGTCAACTCAAGATACTTCATTTTGGGAGTTTAGGTAAAAGGATAAACTCTAAAATACTCAACTAGTTTTCAATATTTTTAATACGTAAGAATTTCCTTTAAAAAAAGTAATTGATCATCGTTTCACATTCTCACCCCAATTTTTTGAGCAGCTAATTATGATCGAAGTAAATTTTTTACGTTAATTAATCAGTTAATCAGCTTGAAGTAAATTAGTTAATCTTGTTTGCAGCCACTTTAAAAAGTTATTCCAGTCCATTTAAGCCTCAAAAAATGTTGCAATTTATTGTCTAGTTTTGCTTGTAATGCTGATTCAGAAATTCCAAAATAACGCAAGTTTTGCGTAATTACAATTTTTAAGGATTTATTTTCAGGGGCTCAAAAATTAAGACCGTAAGCTAATTATAACTATACCACTAATTAATTGAGTGAAACGTCGAATTGCTACTGTCTCTCCGCCTGTTAGGGCGTGTTGAGGGAAAAGGGCCCCTCCTAAAGGTCAAAGGGCCTTTGACCTTTGACCCATCAATTGCACACTTCACGAACAGTTCAAGGACCTGGAACAATCTTAGTCGATCGGTTGAGTAAACGCAATAAAAATCCAGCGTCTCCCTTATCCACTACGTTTTTTTAATTATTTGTTCTTTTTTTTTTAAATTTTTTTTAATAGAAATCTTTAATTAAATTCAAATTAAAATTTCAGTCAAATTGTCAAAGTCAAATTGTAATTTTGAAATTTCAAAATTTCAAAAAAATCGAATACGGAATTCAGCATTTTTACAGTCCCAAATTTTCAACTTCTATGGATACCCCTGTGAGACGCATCGAGTGGTAACAGAGGATGGCTATATACTTGCCCTGCACCGCATTCCTTCGGTAAAGGTCAAAGGTCAATTCTAGAGGTCAATGACCCAAGGTCACCGCACTAGGTCAAAGGCCCGTGGTCTTCCTCCAAAATGAACTCTTCTCCTGCTTTGAGTATGAATAGGCCAGACAAACTTTTGGGTGAGTTTATGTTAGTTGAAATTGGGAGATGTTTTGACTAGAAATTTTGTTGTGCTTTGACGAAATGTGTGCCATTTAACCAAGTCAATTGCCAGTTAAATTAAATTAACAAAATTTCAATTAACTTAGTTTTAATTGTTTTGTTTTATTGTGAGTTTTTTTATTAAATAGCCTTGCATTCAATCAATCAATCAATCAGCCTTGCAATTAGCTGACGAAGGCTACGTCGTTAATTAGTTAATTAGGTTGAAGTTAGCTTGAATCTATTTCGTTAATTTTGTTTAAAGCTAATTAAACGTGAATAAATTCAAACCATTACAGTCTTCCACCTTAAGGTTTTTAACAGATTTTTTAAAATAACAAATTCATTTGACGCTTAAATTTGTGAATTACAACTTGAGGTGTTATTGAAGTGCAATTATAATAATTATAAGTTATAATTGAAGTAAATCACAATTGTTTTGTTATTGTGAGCTTTTTTTAAATAGCTTTACAATTAGCTGACGCAGGATACGACGTCTGACTTGGGAACTCGAGAGGAAGTGAGTAATCGAGAGGTCACGAGGTCAACCCGAGATACTCTTTCCTGGGAGTTTAGTAAAAAATGTTAAACTCTAAAACGCTCAACTTATTTTGTAAGGTTTTAGAGTTTTTTTAATACTTAAAAATAGTTTCTCGGTTCTAAAAATTCTAAATTGTGACAGTGCTCATCTTTCTCACCCGAGTTTTTCTGACATCATTTTAATGTTCAAAAACTTGTTTATTTTTTAAGTTAATTGGTTAATTAAAAGTTTGAAGTTAGTTAACTAACTTCATTGTTAATCAAGTTGTAGTTAACTACTTGCCAACTTAATTAAAAACGCAATTTTACCAAACAAAAATCTTTCGTCAAGGAAAGCATTTATCTGATGTTTTTCAGTAAAAAATCCGTTCGCCTTCTAAATTTTTAATACGCCAGATAAGCTTTTAGGTGAGTTTGAGCTAGCAAATTTTCACCATGCAGTTATCGTTGTCAGCATCAATTTCAATTTTATTTTATTTGAAATTTTAGTTCAATTAAACTGACTAAGTTTTAATTCACTTAATTTTGATTGTTTAATTTTAATTATTTATTCTGTGTTATTCAATTAGCTTTGCAATTAGTTGATGAAGGTTATGACGTTTGGCTTGGGAATTCGAGAGGAAGTCAGATCATGTCACGAGGTCAACTCAAGATACTCTTTTTTGGGAGTTTAGGTATTCGTTGCAAACTTCGTAACTCGTCCGCGTTTTTCTGCTTTCCTTTTAATTGCTTTTTAAGTTGTCTAGTTAATTACTTGAAAAATACTAATTAATTGAAGTTAATTAATACTTGGAGAATACTAATTTAGAGTAAGTAATTTAATTATTTGAAAATGAAAATGAGGCCCTTTACGTTAATAAAGCTAATAATTGTTGGCAACTAATTAGAGCTCAAACACACGATGGAAGCAGCTCAACTTTTGTTTTCGAAAAATGCCAATTTCAAAAATAAAAAATCCGTTCGGCGCTTAAACGTATTTTGAATTACAAATGAGGGTCTATTTGAAGTATAGTTAAAATAAATTTTACTTAAGCTAATTGGCTAATTAAAAGTTCAAAGTTAACTAATTTAGTTAGTTAAGTAACGTTGCAGTTAGCTACCACCCAATTTATTTAAAAGCGTCAATTTCCAACTAGAATCTTTCGTCAAGAGAAGCATTTATTGGATGTTTTTCAGTTAAAAATCCGTTCGACTTCTAAATAAACTGTGAATTACAAATAATGAAGTTGTACTTAATTGTAATTATGATAATTGTAAGGTATAATTGAAATCAGCCACAATTAACTTTAATTAATTAACATATTTGGCTAATTAGTCTTAAATTACTTTTTAATTTTTATGAAACCACGGATTGCTTACTATTTTACAGTTTCCACGAAAAGGGCCCCATTGTTCCGGCGGCAATTGAGTACATTTGAGGAAATTTAGAAAAACTGATTTTTTTTTTTCAAATCTAACTCTAAAATACTCTTTTTAAAGTTTGAGTTTTTAGAGTTTGAGTTTTTATTTTCACATTTAACAAAAATCCTTTGCCCTAAAAAATGTTATTCGTTGCAATCTTCACATCTCGGCCGCGATTTTTCTGCTTTCCTTTTAGAAACTTTTAATTGTTTTTAAGTTGGCTAGTTAATTCCGTGGAAAATACTAATTAATTGAAGTTAATTAATTCAATTATTTAACTTATCTCAAAGTTAATAAATGTTGGTAACTAATTAGAGCGCAAGGAGACGATGAAGGCTCCTTTAGGCTTTGACAAAATGGCTTCAGATTTCAACAATAAAAAATCCGTTCGGCGCCTAAAAAGACAATAATTGGGAATTACAAATAAGGGTCTATTCGAAGTATAATTAAAATAATTACAAATTGTAATTGAAATTAAGGACAGTTAAGTTTTAACTAATTAACTTCATTGGCTAATTAACGTTAAACCACCAATTAAATGAGTTAAACCCCGAATTCCTTTACTATTTTTCAGATTTCACGAACCGGCGGCAATTCACTACATTTTGAGGCTGAGGGCCCTTTCGATTTCTTTAGGTTAGAATATTTTTTTAGAAAATTTAGAACAATTTAGAAAACGAGAAATTTTTGTTTTTACAAAGTTTAGAAAACTAGAATTTTTTGCAATTGTTTTTAGAAAATTAATTAAATTTAATTAATTTAATTAATTTCAATTTGTTGATTCCTGGACTTTTTTATTGTTAGAATTTAATTTACAAATTCAAAAATACACACACAAAATTTGCGCCACACAATTTTTAAGGACTGTGTTTAAGGGTCCATTTTTAAGGGCTCAAAGCCTCACGGAAAAAAAGCTTTTGGAGTGGCAGGAGGGCCCTTAAGTTACCTTGAACTTTTTTTTAGTTATGTTCAGAATTTGAAAATGTTGATACTTCTAGTGCTGTCTCTCCGTTTGTTAGTGCGTGTTGAGGGAAAGGGGTCCCTTCTAAAGGTCAAAGGGCATTTGACCTTTGACCCTTTAATTGCACACTTCATGAACAGTTCAAGGAGCTGGAATAGCTTGGTCGATTGGTTGAGTAAAAGCAATGAGAATCCAGCGTCTTGTTTATGTACAGTAAGTTTTTTTTTTCCTTTTTTTTTAAATAAGTTTCCTTCAAAAAAAACTTCAAGAATCGAAATTTTGATTTTTATTTAAATTATTTTTTTTAACTTTAATCAACCTCTACGGATACCCTTGCGGATTTGAGTGGTTCATGAATACGCCAGACAAACTTTTGGGTGAGTTTAAGATAACTAAAAGCAATGATTTGAGTTTTTGTCAAGATATTACACGTCTTTATTTTCTGGTTTAAATGTAAATTTAATTGTCAATTAAGTTACCTTTTATTATAATTAACTTTGTTTGAATTGTTTTGCTATTGAGTTTTTTTTAATTAATTCGCTTTGCAATTAGCTAACGAAGGTTACGACGTTTAACTTGGGAATTCGAGAGGAAGTGAGTATTCGAGAGGTCATGTCACGGGGTCAACTCAAAATACTTTTTTTTGGAGTTTAGGTAAAACTAATAAAATATTTACTCTACTTGTTTTTAAAGTTTTGAGTTTGAGCTTTTTATTTTATATTAAAAACATGTTATAAAATGCTAATCGTGAGTGATCATATTTTCTCAGTCAACAAGTTTTGTCCGATTCATTTTATAGTTAAATTTTTAATTAGTTAATTACGTCTACATTTAACTTTTAACTTAATTAGTTAACTAACCATATGTATGAAGTTGGCTTTTGACTTAATTTAGTTAATTATGTTCGAAGCAAATGCAATTCGTACAATAAGTGGTGACTTTGCAACTCAGAATTGATTTTTTTTGGTGCGTTTAAATAAAAGAAAAATCGTTCGGCGCTTAGTTATAATAATTTGTGAATTAGAATGGATGGTCTTCTTGATGCATATGATTTAATTGAAAATTAAGGTCAACTAACTTTTAATTAATTAAGTTATTTGGCTAATTATGACCATTATTGACCTCAATGGTCAAGGTCATGGTCGGGTCCCGCGCCCCTGTGGGCCACTTGAGCAACATGAAGGGTTTCCTCAAAAAGTACCTCGCTCCTCAAGCAGAGTCTCAAAGTTTTTTTTCCAATTTCTAAAATTTAGAAAAAAAAAAAGTTTTTTTTTAGAAAATTAAGTTAAATTAAATAAATTAATTTTAATTAGTTAGTTAATCGCTACACTTTTTTGTGTTTAGACTTTTATTTTATTTTTACATTATAATGGTGTACAATTTTTAAGGATTCAATCAGTTTTAACCTACCTAAATAGAAAGTTTTTTTTTAGAAAATTAAGTTAAATTAAATAATTTAATTTTAATTAGTTAGTTAATCGCTACACTTTTTTGTGTTTAGACTTTTAATTTATTTTTACATTATAATAGTGTACAATATTTAAGGATTCAATCAGTTTTAAGGGTCCAATTTTAAAGGCGCAAAACTTCATGGGAAGGAAGCCCTTGGAGTGGTAGAGGGCCCTTAAGTTACCTTGAACTTTTTTTTAGTATTGTTCAGAATTTGAAAATGTTGCTTCCTTTAGTGCTGTCTCCGCTTGCTAGTGCGTGTTGAGGGAAAGGGGTCCCTCCTAAATGTTAAAGGGCCTTTGACCTTTGACCCTTCAATTGCACACTTCACCTACAGTATCAAAGGGTCATCTACCTGTAAAAAGGTTCTTTTTAAAAAAAGGTCTTTCTGCCTGAAAAAAGGTTCTTTTAAAAAAGGTCTTTCTACCTGCGCATGCGCATGCAGGCGAAATTGCCGCGTGTGGAAAAAACCAAAAAGTTTCTATGGCCCCAAACGCCCCCCAAAATGACCCCTTGACCTCAAATTCACTTTTCAAGGTCAAACCCTACTTTTGTATGAAACGTAAAGTTATGATGTTCCCGATGACCTCAGAGACCCAATTTACGAGAACATGACCCTATGACCTCAAAATCACATTTCAAGTTCAAACCTTACTTTTTGCATGAAACGAAAAGGTATAATTATCTACCGTAAGCTTATTTGAAAAACAAAACATTCAATATTTCATAAAAAAAAATGTAGATTTTTTTTTATAAAGAGTTGAAATTTTGAAATTTCTTTTTTACAATTTTGAACACATTTCAGAATTACAAATTATCAAACTTTAGGAATACCCTTTGAGAGACGCATAATGGTGACTGGGGAGGGCTACATCCTTGCCTTGTACCGCATTCTGTTCGAAAGAGGTCAATGACCCAAGGTCACCGTCCGGGGTAAAAGTTGAGCGACCCATGGTTTTTCTCCAGAATGGACTCTTCTCCTTATTTGAACGGTTCATGAATACGCCAGATAAACTTTTGGATGAGTTTATGCGAGCCAGTTTTGTCTGTTGTAGTTATGCTATGTTTTGTTGCTCTTTAAGTGCATTTCTCTTTAGTTTTAAAATAAACTTAAATTTTAATTGCTTACTTATTGTGAGTTTTTTTAAATAGCTTTCCAATTAGCTGACGAAGGATACGACGCTTGGTTTATTCCAGAGGAAGTGAGTCAGTCGTCAGTACCCTTAAGGGTCTCCCTCGCGAGTACCCTTAAGGGTCTGCCTTTTCAGTATCCTTGATGGACTGCCTTGTAAGTACCCTTAAGGGTCTGTCTCATGAAAATGCCAGACAAACTGGCTGAATTTATGCGAGTCGGATACGAGAACGGCTCGTTCATGTTTTAGTTTATCTCACTTTAATTTAATTGGTAATTAAATTAGCTTAGGCCTAATTGCCTTATTATTATGGGTTCTTCAATTAAATACCTTTGCAACTATATGACGAAGGTTACGACGCTTAAGGTGGACATAATTTGTGAATGAGCATTTATTGCAGAAGTAATTATAATAATTATAAGTTATACTTGAACTAAACCACACTTAACTTTTAAATAATTGACTTAATTGACTTAAATGTTAAACTCCGAAATACTTGCTTCAAGTTTGATTTGAGTTTTTATTTAAAAAAAAAATCATTTGCTCTAAAAAGTATTTACTTTCTCATCCACGTTTTTTTGCTTTTCTTTAGAAACGTTTGACTTTTTTACGTTGGCTAGTTAATTACTAATTGAAGTTAGTTAGCTTATATTAATTTAGTTAATCATGTTTGCAATTAACTCAGCGTCAAAGCTTCTTTCCAGGCTGCATCGTACTTTGTAAAGAACAGCTCTCAAATTCATTTTGCGCAGATAATGCCGTCCGATTTCAAAAATAAAAAATCCGGTCGGCCCTTAAATAATAATTGTGAATTACGATAAAGTGTACGATGAAGTGTAAAAAATTAGTATATTAATTAGTTAATTAATTTTATTTAGTTGAAATTGCCGGAATTTTTATGCTAAATATTTATTTAATATTTTTATATTTTATATTTATTTATTTTAATTGCGTTTGAAGCAAATGTAGTTAGTTTCTAAGCTGTTTTACAAAAAGGGAACCCAATACAATATGTTGTTCATTATTCTTTTGGATATTTTAAAACAAATAAAAATCGTTCGGCCCGAACAAATTTGGAATGAGAGTCTATTGAAGTATTATATACTAATTGAAGTAAAGCCCAATTAACTTTTATTGAATTAAATTATTTTTTCTATTGGTGAAACACTCATTAATAAATAAAATAATTGGTCAACGTCTTAGTTTAACCAACGCAATAACAATATTAATTAACTGCAAATCACTTATTAGCCATAATAATTAACCACGATCAATTCTACTAAGCTAAGCCAAACCTGTCCGTCCTAGCAAGACAGGAATTCCCTTAAGGGACTATTCTGTCCTGGTTGAGAACCTGCACTGTTAAATGCTAAGTTTTCACGCACTTACCAAATAAAATTTGTTAGAAAAATAAAAAGAGTCTAGATTTCGAACCCCGGCCAATGAGTTTTTGGCTAGACGTCTTCACCCAAAGGTCACCGTCAGAGGTCAATGACTCAAGGTCACCGCACGAGGACAAAGGTCAACAGCCCGTAGTCTTTGTCAAGCATGGACTCTTCTCCTTCACATTTGAGTGGTTCATGAATACGCCAGAGAAACTTTTGGGTGGGTTTATGCAGATCGGATACTTGAGTTTTATGTCTGGTATTGAGTTTCGCGTTCAGTTTTTAGTTTAATACACTTTAATTTAATTGGTAATTAAATTAACTTACTTAGTTTACTGTGTTTGAATTGGTATTTTATGTTTTCTATTTAAAAAAAACCTTTGCAATTAGATAACGAAGGTTACGACGCTGGACTTGGAAATTCGAGAGCGTGGTCACTAGGTCAACTTAAGACTATCCTGGGAGTTTAGGTTAAAAAAAAGTAAACTCTAAAAATACTCTCTTTTTTAAATTTTAGAGTTTTGAGTTTTCATAATTTTGAATAAATAAAAACTCCCTAAAAAGTCATTGTGATCATCGTTTCTCACCCAAGTTCTACGACACGTTAATTACGTTTGAAGTTATCTTTTAAGTTATTTAGTGAATAAGGTTGAAGTTGGCTTGAAGCTAATTAGTTAATTTACTTTAATTCACTTAAATAAATCCAAACCATTTCATTTTGCAGTGTTTTAGAAACTTCACATTAAGATTTTTTTGACGTTTTTTTTTAAATAATTATTTATTCGACGCTAAAATTAGACAATAATTTGTGGATTACAACTTGAGGTTAATTGAAATACAATTATAATAATTAAAAGTTATAATTGAAGTGACCCATAATTGCATTTATTTAATTAACTTAATTGGCTAATTATTATTAAACCAATAATTAAGTGAGTGGACTGTATATTACAAAAAGAAAACCTCCTATGTATTTGTGATCCCCGTTTCTCATAAAAGTGTTTTTTTCTGCTTTCCTTTTAGAAACTTGTGTTTTTATGTTGGCTAGTTAACTACTAATTAATTGAAGTTAGTTCATTTATCATAATTAGTTAATCATGTTTACAATTAATTAACTCAGCGTCAAAGCTTTGTTCCAGAGTGTATCGCACTTCGTACACAGCTCTACTTCATTTTGTGAAAAGAATGACATCCGGTTTCAAAAATAAATAATCCGTCCGGCGCTTGACTGAATAACCGGTCTAATTGAAGTGCAATTAAAATAATTTAAACTTGTAATTGAAATCATCCACAATTAACTTGGAGTTAATTAACTTCATTGGCTAATTACAACAACCGAAGCACTAATTAATGGAGTGAAACGCTGAATTGCTTTACTATTTTTCAGGTCAATGACCAAAAGTCACCGCACGAGGTCAAAGGTCAACGGCCCGTGGTCGTTCTTCAGCATGGGCTCTTCTCTTCCTCCTTTGAGTGGTTCAGGAATACGCCAGATAAACTTTTGGGTGAGTTTATGTAAGTAGAATCCCAGTTTTCGGGAGATTTATGGTGCTGTACTTGACGAAATGTGTGCTAAATAACCAAGTTAATTGTCAATTAAGTTAACTTAAATTTCAATCAACTTTGTTTTGTTATCATGAGTTTTTTTTAAATAGCTTTGCAATTAGCTGACGAAGGTTACTGGAGGAAGTGAGCATTCGCGAGATCATGTTACAAGGTCAACTCAAGATACTCATTTCTGAGGTAAACTCTAAAATACTCAACTTTTTTTAAAGTTTTAGAGTTTTTTAATTTTAGTAAATCCAAAAAGTTCGTTTGTAAATTCTAAATTATTACCGTGCTCATCTTCAAACCCGAGTTTTTCTGACTTCATTTTAATGTTTAATTTGTAATTTTTTGTTTATACTTTTCAAGTTAATTGGTTAATTAAAGGCTTGAAGTTAACATAACTTAATTAGTTAATTAACGTTACCGTCAACTACCTCCCAACTTAATTAAAAACGACGCGACAGTTGCCAAATAAAATCTTTGTCAAGAGCAATTATCGGATGTTTTTCAGTAAAAAATTACGTTGGACTTCTAAAGATGACATAACTGAAGTACAAATAATAATACAAATATAATAAGTAATAACATAATCACAATTATGAGAATTGTAAGTTAAAATTGAAGTCAGCCACAATTAACTTTAATTAATTAACATAGTTGGTCAATTTATATTTAATCCTTAACTAAACTGAATCCTTTTTTCTTTTCGAAAATCTAGACAATTTTTTTTAAACTAGACAAATAATTTTTGAAACTGAACAATTTAGAAAACTAGATATATTTAGAAAAAAAATAGACCAAGATTATTTTTTATAGAAATTTTGGAATTAGGAAGAAAAACTAGTTTCGTTAAAAAACACGAAAGACGTTAAGCGATGGACTAGTTCGAAAGCAAAGCTGTATTGAAAAGCTGTCAAAAATAGATTATTAAAATTTTTAAGTCTTCTCAAAATCTTTTAAATCTCTGTTTAGAAAATCTTGCCGCTCAGAACTCTGATAGAAGTCTATTAGCTAACTACAATGAACTATTAACTTCCCAATTACCAACTACTATGGCAAATTGTCTGCTGAAGGGTGTATCCGTGACCTTTCGAATATTCAAAAATTCAAAATTCCATAAAAATTTTGCAATTTCAAATTTTGTAGGGGCAAGAATTGTTTTTGAAACCATTGAAAGAATAAAATTTCAAAAAGTTGCATTTTGTTTTTGAGATTTAAAGATTCAATATTTTGATTTTTTTAATTATTAAATCAACACACTACAACCCGAAATTTTCTTACATCTTTTACGGATATCCTAAGCGAGACGCATTGAGTGGTAACTGAGGATGGCTGCATCCTATCGGTAGAGGTCAAAGGTCATCTCCACAGGTCAGGGGTCAAAGGTTAAAGGTCAGTGGCCTACCGTCATTCTCAGCATGCACTCAGCAGCATGCACTCTGCTATAGCTGACAAAGGCTACGAGGTTTGGCTTGTGAATTTGAGAGGAGAGTTCTCGAGAGATCACGAGGGCAATTCAAGATACTCTTTTTTGAAAGTTTACGTAAAATATAGATTCTTAAATACTTAAATGTTTTCTTAAAGTTTTAAAGTTTTCAGTGTATAAAAAATCCTTTGTTCTAAAAACGCTATTCGCAATCTTTATTATCTCAGTCTCCTGATTTTTTTCTTTTTCCTTTTTTATAGTTAATTTTTTAATTAGTTATAATCACATTCGTAGTTAGCTTGTAACTTAATTAGTTAATTGCGTTTGAAGCAAATGCAGTTAGTTTCTAAAGATATTTTAGAACATGAAAATTTAATCCAATCTTTTGTTCCTTATTCCTTCGGAACATGTAACCCTAGCATAGTTTCCTCCCAGCGTTCCGTACGGTGTTGTAGGGTTACATGGTTGGGAACAATATGAAGTGAACAATGTTAATTTGAATGTAACAATTACCACTGTTGCCAACTCATCTATAAGGATTTTGCAATAGTTCCCTACCATGTAACCCTGCCACAAATAACTTACGAGGGGTCCCCGCGTCGTGATCGCGTCCTATTGGCTCGAAATCAAAAATATGGATTCAACTAGTTCTAAAACTAACCCCTTATCTCGCTTTTTACTCCATGGCCATAAACTTTTTCAAAATTTTGAAAATTCGATTTATCCCCCCAAAATCCTTAAGAAAAATAGCCTGTAAATTTTGAGTTTTTACGTGGTCCCCCCTTTGGAACTTCCTATAATTCATTCAATAGTTACACAATAGTTCCTTACCACACTATTTGTAAAATTATAATCCTCACAACACTGGAACTACAAAAACCAACGTACGCAAAAAAAAAATCTGTTACAAAATTGCAAAATACAAATACAAAATGCATATGTTTAATTTATATTTTACGTTTCTATTTTGCAATTTGCAATCGTATCTTGCAAATTTCAAAGGGGGGACCACGAAAAAACTCAAAATTTAAGGCTATTTCTCTTAAGGATTTTGGGGGGATAAATCGAATTTTCGAAATTTTGAAAAAGTTTATGGCCATGGAGTAAAAAGCGAGATCAGGGGTTAGTTTTAGATCTAGTTGAATCTATATTTTTGATTTCGAGCCAATAGGACGCGATCACGACGCGGGGACCCCTTGTTAGTTCAATGAGTTAATTAGCATTTGTTATGGCACCAATGTACCTTGGGGTTTATAATCGCAAGGTGAGCTAATTGAGCAAAGCATGCGCAGGTGCGCAAAGTAGAAGGCTGCGGAGCTAACTGGCTAAGCGAGCGTACAGCGGTTTTATTGGTATTATTTTCTCGTAGGGTTACATGCAGAGGTGAGAAGTTAACCCCTCAAATTCCTGGAACTTGGCCTCAACAATTTACAAATTACCAAAAGTAAAACCTAATTTAACTTCAATTAAGCTAATTAGGTTTTCTTTGATATTTTTATGCAATATTATGCAAATATTTGACTAACTTTCAGAGACCGTTACATGTTAAGGAAAACATTGCAAAATTCTTATAGAGAAGAAGGCAAATGCGGTATGGTTACATTCAAATTAACATTGTTCCCTACCATGTAACCCTACATACACCGCAGAGAACTAGATAGAGGTCCATGTTCTCACTCTGCCTTACTTCAACCAGCTTCTATAAAACTACGTTTCATAAAATCGGGAACTATCCGACAGTGCTGTGACAAGTATTTGTGTCAACATGAAGGTGCTACTATTTGTTGTATTCGTATCAATTTGCGTCATAGGTGAGTCATACGCAGCTAGTAAATCCGATACCACTCCTCCAACGCCCGTAACACCATCAACACCATCAGCATCAAAACCCACTTTTCAAGAACCAGTAGGTCCAAAGAACCCTCCCAAAATGTAGTAGAAAATACTTATTGTAGAATAATTAAGAAATTACATTAATGGAATAAGTGGTGGTGTTAGTACTGTTTTTGAGGCTTTGTGTTATGTATATTAATTACATTACAATTAATTAATAATACATATATGTAATTTTCGGACTCACTGTTTAAGCTTTAAAAATACAAAGCTTTTTTTTGTGAATCATAGAATGGAGTTACACATCATTAGCATGTTAGCACTCCTCTGATCTTTTGTATCTTCGCCTCATGAAATTGTCATTTTAATTTTATTAGGATGAGGAGTTGAAAATTAATCTGAAAAAACAACAATACCCAAATGTCCATGAATGTCCATGTCTATTTTAAGGGCTCAAGACTCAGTGACTGCGATCCCTATAAATTTAGGAAACCATTAAGTTACGCTATTATTTTAGTTCTGCTCAGCTATTTAAAATGTTCGGGTCCTTGCTAAAGGTCATAGGGCCCTTGACCTTTGACCCTTCAATTGCACACTTCACAAACAGTTCAAGGAGGTGGAGCAGCTTAATAAATTGGTTGAGTAAAAGTTATCTACCATTTATCTATCGTAAGCTTATTGGAAAGGCAAAACATTCAATATTTCATAAATTTTTTCAGAATTTTTTTATGAGTCAAAATTTTCAAAACTTTTTTGAAAGTTTTTACAATTTTGTACACATTTCAGTATGAAATTTTCAAACCTTAGGGATACCCTTGCGAGACGCATAGTGGTAACTAGGGCTACATCCTTGCCTTGTACCGCATTCCTTTGGAAAAGGTCAATGACCCAAGGTCACCGTCTGAGCGAAAAGGTCAGCGACTCATGCTCTTTCTCCTGCATGGACTCTTCTCCTTATTTGAACGGTTCATGAATACGCCAGATAAACTTTTGAATGAGTTTATGCAAATCAGTTGTGTCAGTTGTAGTTTATTAAGGTTTTTGTCGTTTTTATGTGTATTTCACTTTGATTTTAAAATTAACTTAAATTATAATTGCTTAAGTTATTATGAGTTTTTTTTAAAATAGCTTTCCAATTAGCTGACGAAGGATACGACTCCTGGCTTAGGAATCCCAGATGAAGTGAGTATTCGAGAGGTCATGTCACGAGGTCAACTCCAAATACTCTTTTTTTGGGAGTTTAGGTAAAAATAATAAAAAATCTAGACTGCTCTATTTTTTTTTTAAAGTTTAGAGTTTAAGATTTTTTTAATATTAAAAAAAAATGTGAATCGTGAGTGATCATATTTTCTCAGTCACCGACTTTTGCCTGATTCATTTTATAGTTAAATTTGAAATTATTTAATTACGTCTGAAGTTAGCTTTCGACTTAAACAATTAGTTAATTTTGTATGATGTTGGACTTTAACTTAAACAATTAGTTAATTTTGTATGATGTTGGACTTTAACTTAATTAGTTAATTATGTTTGAAGCAAATGGAATTGCGTTTGCATTTAGACTAGGTATTTTTCAAAACTCCAAATGAATTCTTCTGGTGCATTTAAATAAAAGAAAAATCGTTCGGCGCTTAAGTAATTTGTAAATTAGAATGGAGGGTTTTCTTGATGCATAATTTAATTGAAGTTAAGCTCAACTAACTTTTAATTAATTAATTTATTTGGCTAATTACGACCATTATTGACATCAAGGGTCAAGGTCATGTTCAAGGTCCCTCACCCCTGTGGGCCACTTGAGCTACATGAAGGGTTTTCTCAAAAACTACCTTGCTCCACAAGAACAGAGTTTCAAAGTGAGTTTTCAATTTTTAAAATTTAGAAAAACTACAATTTTTTTTGAAAATTAATTAAGTTAAATTAATTAATTTTAATTAGTTAGTGAATCGCCACACTTTTTTATGGTTAGAATTTTTTTTTTTACACTATAATGGTGTACAATTTTTAAGGACTGTTTTTAAGGGTGCATTTTTAAGGGCGCAAAGCCTCGGGGAGAAAAGAAGCCCTTGGAGTGCAGGAGGACCCTTAAGTTACCTTGAACTTTTTTTTAGTACTGTTTAGAATTTGAAACTGTTGCTTCTTTTAGTGCTGTCTCTCCGCCTGCTAGTCTGTGTTGAGGGAAATGGGTCCCTCCTAAAGGTCAAAGGGCCTTTGACCCTTGACCCTTCAATTGCACACTTCACCAACAGTTCAAGGAGCTGGAATAGCTTGGTCAGTTGACTGAGTAAAAGCAGTGAAATTCCAGCGTCTCTTTTATCCACTGTAAGTTTTTTTTTAGTATTTGAAATTGAAGTTTTTTTTAATGTTTTTAAATAATTTAAAATTTAAAAACATCAAGATTTGAATTTCAAAATT
>JAQFYP010001229.1:0-16508 GCA_034694865.1 Bilobella braunerae
TTGACTAATGAATCTGTATTTTAGATTACTTTAAACTAAAAAAAATAAGCTATTACTACGTATTATTGAACGAGCATATACATGTTGATATGGGTGAGCCTTACATCAAATAAACTTGAATCGCTAATAAAGTTTTTTTTTTTAACTTCTTAACTTTTTTCAAACGTTAAAAAAACTTTCCAATTTCTTTTCCTAATCTGAAGGTTTCCAGCCTCAATTTCAAATTTTCTAAACTCCCCCCTCTATCGCGACTGGAGGGTGACAGAGATTCTGGAAACGGCCTTCCAGGCCCCTTGCGTTTCTCAATCGCTGGAAAGTGTAAGAAACGCTGTAAAAGACAAATCGCTGCTAGAACAGCTTTACTTGCCCCATTTCTACGAATCAGCGTCGCCGCTTCCCAAGCGCTGGTTGGAGCGCTTAACTACAAATTTCGAGGTTTCGAAATCGCTGCAAAACAAGCCGCCATTTTGGAATCGGCCACCACAAATACGCCAAGGGCTGAAAAGAATGAACTTCCATGGGATCCTCAGTGGAAGCCACACTATCTTGCGAAAATCAGCGATTCAGCGATCTGGGATGATCTTGAAGAAATACTTAAAAAATCGCTTCTGCTGCATGCTCATCTGTTCAAGAGCGTCGGAGTCGAGGACTGGAAACGAAGAAGCGTCGGGTTCATTGTCAGGGAAATCAATCAGCGACGATTTTCCAGTGATTCTGAGACAACTTCATCGCTGTAATCGTCGTTTGGAAAAGACTTGAAAAGTGCCTGGAGCAGCTTGTCGCCCCTCCTTCATCAGTATTCGCTCCTTGCTCAATTCAATTTTTAAATATTGTTCAAACAAGTATTTTGAGAAAAATTGTTTGTTTGAACATAAAAAAAACTTTGAACAAAGCTAAAACAGAATCGAAATCGTGGAGCATAAAAAACTACCACTTTGCCCAGAACTGCTCAGATTGCTCTTGAAAAATCGTTCTGCGGAGTGTACTATACTTAACATGATTTACAAAAAATATCTTATTTTAAAAGTTTTAAAAATCCATTATTCAAATAATTTTTTTAGAATTTGGATTTAAAAAAATTAGAAAATCGTTTTTTTTTCTGGTAGATTTTTTAAAATTGAGAATCTGTTCATTTTCAAAATCTTAATTTTTAATTTTTTTAAATCTGAGGAAAACCTTATTTGAACAAGAAGAGATTCAAGCGATTTCTTTGGAATTTTTTAATCTTTGAAAATCCTATTTGAACGAAAAAATTCGAGCGATTTTATTTAAAATTTTAGAATTTAAAAAAAAAATTCAATGAAAATAATAATTAAAAGGACTTCCTCACGAAGGAAGACATGAACTAGTTTAGCTCTGAAATGGTGGGTTCTTCTACAGATGTTATTTTAATTGGCGTTTTCATTCAAAATTTCAAATTATCTTTTTCATTTAAAAAAAATTTAAAAAAGAAAAGGTAACATACTTGACCTCTAATGCTACTTTTTTAGCATTTAAATTTTTTTTTTTAATTTTCTAAATTTTTTGTACTAAATGTGATTCCGTACGTACATTGCGAGGGGATTTCGAAAAGACAAAATTTGGCTGCGCAGGACTCAGCCCTCAAAACGAGAATATAAAATCCTATTGGCTCTCGACGACTCCGCCTCAATGGCCGACAACCAATCAAAACAGGGAGATTTTTTTTCTTCTAAATTTCAACTTTAAACTTTTAAATTTCTTTAAAAATTTCGACATAAGTTTGCTTTTACCTTTTTTTCTCACAATTTCGAAATCTTGCTTACTTTGTAATTTCCGTTTTTCAATGGATTTTAGAAAAGAAAATTTCAAAACTTCGACTGCACCGTGTATTTTTTTTTCAAAATTTCAACTGTGAATTCCTAATTATTAACACATATTGTTAAAATCATTATCTAACAATACAATTACAAAAATCTAGATTTTTTTATTCAGAAATTCGAAATTCAAAATTTAAATTAAATTTCTTGGATTGCGTTTCCATTTATAAAATTTCAACCAGTTTGTTTTTGTTTACAAAAATGTTTTAAAATTTGTCTGTGTTCGTTAGATGGCGTTTTCCGTTGTGGCACGGTCGCTGAGCCTCTTGGAGGCGGGTCAGTTGTGCGTGGTTGGCTTCGGTGAGGACGCTTCTCTCCTCCACGCCTTCGACGAGCCGTTTACCGACTTCAGCGGCGCAAAGCTCATTCAGCGATTCACCTTTGCGCAGCGAGCCACGCGCATCGCTCAGCTCCTGGAATTCGCTGAAACGCTGTTCCAGCAGGCCAAGGACTCGATCCCGGACATTTGACTCCGCAGCGACGGATCGCTGGAAATTGCCAAGTACATGGACCACTTCCCATTTCCCTTCTACCTCATCCTCAGGGACCTCCAATCGCTGGCAAACGTTCTCTCAGATGCGCTGCGCCAGTGGTTCGAGCTGGTCACGTCAAGCGAGCGCTGATCGCTGGAGCGGAGCATGTAGACTTGAAATTAGAATTAAATTTAACAAAAGTTTTTGTTTAAAAAAATTAATAATAATTTTTTTTTGGAAAAATCTAGTTTGAAAAAGCTTATTTTCATCTTATTCTTATGTCTAATTGATTGTATTTTGTTGAACAGCAAATTTAATTTAAATAAATCATAACTTAAGAATTTATATAAAAAAAAAAATTCACAATTTTATTTGGCTGATTTTCAATCGATTTTTTCTGTCGAAAACAGATTTTTTTAAGTCCATTATTTGAATTTAACTGTCAACCTAGTTAACTAACTACTTTTAAACTATCTTTATATTTTTTATACCAATTTAAAAAAAATTTAAATTTGAAAAACAAAATTATCATACAAGTACACAGCGTTACTTAAACTTAAACTTGAACGAATCATTCACACTCAATTCACAAAAATTTTATAATGGCGTTTCTGACATGACAATTTCTAAAAACAAAAAAGATGATGAAGAATACTGTTTTGAATCCAGTTTTTAAAAATTCCACTGTTTGAACATGGCTTTTCAGAACAGAATGATTGGGAAGGGTTTGCTTAAAATCTAGTTTTAAAAAATATCACCATTAGCTTGGCCTGAAAAGTTTTAAAAAAAATTTTAGCTTTCGAAATCTGTGTCCACTAAAAGTGTCCTTTAAGACACTTTTTCACCCAATACCCCACTAATTGCAATTCAAGTTAAGTAAGAGGTGCAGTTAACTAGTTGACTTTTTTAATTATTTGAGGTAGTTGATTTAAAAATTGAGGTAAAAATAAGGGAATCAAGTCGGTCAATCCCCAATGTGGACCTTATACCACAAATATATATATATAATATATACAATAATAATATATAATAATATTATATATATTATATATGTAGAAAATTTAGCAAAAATTAGTATCAAATCTTTATTTTTTAGATTTCTTAAATTTTAAAACAAAATTAAAAAACTTATCATGTTAAAGGACACACGACTTTTCAGCTGTCACTTTTCTATCAACCAATTGGAGCTTGTCAATGCACTTGGAAATGCCCTTCATGTCCTCTGAGCACACATTGGCCACTCGATCCCAAGGCGGGAATTTTAATTAATTAAAGGCCTTTTTGAGGCCTAGTTAATTAATCAGAGTCAATTAGGCCAAGTTCTAGAAAAAGAACCCACTTTCAAGTACCAGCGAATTCTGTTTGGTCGAGCGAAAAAGCGTCTCTCATTGGTTGAAAAAATCAAAGGGAATTGAGTTTGCCCTCGTTCACATTTCTAGCATCATTTTCTCCCATGATTTCAACTTTTTTTCAGCGTTTTAATTGTGATACATTAGAAGATAACTTTTTAAAATTTAAAACATGTTTAACTTCCTTGCACTTTTCTAGAGATGGAAAACTTTTAGAACAGAACTTTTTCTAGAACAAAACTTTTTTAGAACAGGACTTTTTCTAGAACAAAACTTTTTTAGAACAGGACTTTTAAAATAGTGAGAGCATATGATGGATGCTTAAGTGGCTAAAGTTGTTTTGGAAGCACGTGACTGAGAGGTCCTTCTGTAGTGGTGAAGGGCTCGGAGGAGACTGCTGGCAGGTGGGAAGATGTTCCAGAAATTTAAGCGAGTGAAAGTGAGATTTCAGCGATTCAGCGCAGGCTAAGTCTTTTTCAGCGTTGTGGCTCTGTTAGTTTCTGTACCAAACGCTTCTCAATTAACTTACATCCCAAGTGTCTGTGACGAATTCTTTACAAAAACAAATACAAAAATCGCCTGTTTAAGTGAAGAAAAAATGTTGCAGTAAAACCGCTTTTAAGGTCAAAACAATTTTTTTTTGTAGGAAAAATCTCATGTTGAGGTGATTTTTTTTAAGCAAAAATAGCATCTCGAGATGAAAATAATTTTGCAGCAAAAAAAATTGCGTCTTATCTTGGACTGAAAAATCTTTTTGTGTACATGGACTACGACTTACTTCCCTCCAGGAGAGGTAAGTAGCTGTCGGGAAGAATTAGGGTTAAAGGTTACCCCTAGCCTAGGGTTAAGCTCTGGGTGTAACCCTAGGAGTAAGCCCTTAAATGGCAAGTGACCTTTTTTTAATTTTTTGAAAATGGCTCTTTTTTCATCTTGGATACTAATTTTAAGATTCGTATGAATTCTTTTTTTGAGATGCAAATTTGTTTTAGAATTTTGAAACTTAGTAGAATTTTGAAAAAAAAAACTTGTACATCTGTGATTTTTCAGAATTTGTTGTAAATTTCAATTAAATTTAGACAATATATATATATATATACTTGAGAACATTGCATGGATCCCTTGAAAAATGTGAAGAACATTACAGAAATTTAAATTGAAAGAAGAAAATGTTTGAAATATATTCAAGAAAATATTCCATGAAAATATTTTTGATAAATTCTACAAAAAAAAAAGTCAACGATGTTTTTTTTTAACAATTCATTTTTTTTGAAAAATTCATAAAAAAAATTACTGAAAAATTCCATGATAGAATACTTGAAGAGTGCAAGAAAAATTTCATGCGAAATTTCAATTAATTCAATCAAATTATTTTTTAAATTCAAGAAAAATTCCATTCATTTCTTTTAATTCTTTAAAAAAAATTTATGCAAAAATTCTTTTAAAAAAATTATTAAATGATTCTTGAAAAATTCAAGAAAAATTCCTAGACTAGTGAAAGGGAAAAAAGCGAAACTATTAAAGCAAATACTCTGTTTTGACCGGAGAGAAAATTTTTGTGGCACTTAACTTTGCAGATTTAAAAAAAAATGAACTTTTTGAAACATGATGTTTTAAAAAAAGATTTAAAAAAAAGTTTTGTTCTAAATAGGGAATGGGAATTTTTTAAAAAATTCCCTGAGCCTTGCGCTATTAATAACTGTGGGAGTAGGTGGAAAAGTGAAATTAAGAAGGGCTGTGCTGTTTTAGAGTTGAATAATTTTGCATTATATTGCCCAGAGCCTTTATTCTCCCATTTCCAGCGATTCCAGGCCTTCTCCAGCGCTCCAGCCTCCCATTTGCTGGAATTTCCATATTATTTGGCCAAGTCTAATCTCCTTAGCTTTTCCAGCATCATTCCACTCTTCCAGCATTTTATTTTAACTGTCACTCACTCTCCTGGAGAACTCGCTGGAGAAGAGGCCAAAGCTCCCAAGACGCACCGCGGACTGATGTCATTTCCAACAACTTCGATTCCAGAAATTAACGATCACTCGAAGTCCACCCTTAAAAACGTAAACTTTAAAAAAAAAACTTTTTTAAACGCTTTTTTGAGACTTTTTAAGTGCTCCATTGTAAGGGTTTTCGTTTTCATGTTCCTTTCGTGTATTGAGATTTCACAAAAATATATTTAAAATAAAATTCTCTCTATTTTGTTACAATAAACGCGAAAGAGTGCATAGCAAGGGGGCTCTATCAAGTATGTTTGGTATTTCCAACTAATTCACCACAGTTGCCCATGGGTGAAGGTGTCTAGCAAAAAACTCAAAATGCCGCGGTTCGAATCCAGCCGCCTTTATAGTTTTTTTTTAGCTTTTTCTTTTTTCAGTCGGTGAAGATTTTATTTGAAAAAGAAAAAAAATGCTTACTTTCTTTTCACACTTCTGCTTCTTGGACTTCTGCCATTGAAACTATTAAAAATTTGAATCGACCCACTTTTTGTCTAACTTTTGTTAATGTTTAGAATTTCAAAACAGTTTTTAACATCTAACTTTACAATGTAATATTTTGGTTCTACATATTCTGTGAATGATTTAGAATTTTTTTTTGACTCCTTGCTATGGGCTCTTAAAGGGTACATTAGAGAAGATGAGCAATTTTGTTTCGTCTTTGGCAATTTTGTGATAAATTTATCATTTTTTGGGGTTATTGGCCCTTGACATTTTGCAAAGAGGGTCCAATGCAATTGACAGATTTCGTCACTTTTTCTCCGGATTATTTGGTTGGTGAAAGCAGGGGCCCTTGAAGGGAGCAAATTGATGTGTAATAAAAGGGAGAGCCCTTAAGGGCCTTTTACCTGTGTGGAAACAGCGGATGCAATTTTAGCTTTTGCAAGGGTCCCTTTGTCTTGCAGGATTTATTAGAGATGAGACGCATCCTTTTGCTAGGAAATGAAAGGACTTTGATGGAGTGAAAGCAGGGACTTAGGAGGGCCCTTACAAGGGCCTCTTTTCACTTGGCACCTTCTTAGTCCACTAATTATGCCTTGTCAGGGTCCCTTTATTATCTCCAGGACTCATTTGAAATTAAATTGTCTCCGCATCGTAGGCCCTTAAGTTGACAGGGGGCGTGGCCTAAGGGCCCATTTTATAAGGGCTAAGGGACCCCCAAGCGGAAATTCCTGTCCAAATCCAAAGACATAAATTTTTTACCTGTCCAAAATCGCTGCTGCCTGTCCATTGAGGCAGAGTGATTTAGTCACTACCTGGGAATTTCTAAATCTCTGTTCTGAACAGACATTTTCTAAAATTACACCTGTTCTGAACAGAGTTTCTACAATTGCAGTTCGCGGACATAAAGCTACATCTTACTTTCACTGAGGCGGATAAAGGTGTGCAGAAGGCATGGAGAAGAGAGAATCGCAAATTGGAGGTGAAAGTAGTCGTAAATTCTTTGCCTTTCCGCTCACATGGCCATGTCACGTGACACCTTTTCCGAAAAAAAAAAACGCTCCATTATTTTTCGAAATTTAAACACACTGGCAAAAAATAAATTTTTGGAGCAGAGAATTTGGTTCACCCATCGTTTAATTTTCTATTTTTGCGTAGTCGGTTATAGAATTTTTTTCTGTTGGTTTTGAAATGATGAATGATTTTTAAGTGTTTTTTGTTTTTGATGTCGTGACACTTCGTGTGAGATGTGACGTTTTGTTTTGAGAAATGGATATTGTTTTGAATTATTTGAAAAAGGAGCCCTGCCGTTGGTCAAATGTTGCGGTATTGCGTAAGGGAGTGGGCACTTGCGGAAAATGACAAGAATTAATGGACCACTCTTCAAAATGATCAAAAGCATCCTCCTCTGTCCACAATCTGTTTCTTTTTGAAGGAGACAAATTGTTTCGAATTTTCAAAAAAAACTCTCAAAATTAATAGCTTTCACTTCGAGCTCTAATTCAAAACAATATTGAATCGCTGAATGAGATTGAACGAGCTGATTTTGATTTTCCAACTGAAAAAAAAAAAATTTCAAAATATTAAAATTTTCAAACCTAAACAAAAACGATTTTTTAACAGTTCAAGGTCACTAAAGCACGCCTTGTGTAACTGCTAACAAGTAATAATCATTTTTAAGAATCTGTTTCAATTCTTTGTTACAAAAAATGTTTTAAAAAATGCTTAGTTAATTCGTCAGTTGAATATAATATGGGCAGTTCACTCACAACAAAACTCAAATTTTAGGTTTCACAAGGCGATTTGCGAAACGAACTTCACAAATCGTTAGTTAATTAACTTACTTAACTAATTAACTTACGGTTAACTATCAAGTTTTCGTTGACCTCAAGGTCAACTAGCAAACATGCTAGAGGTCAAGGTCAACTAACAAACATGCTAAAGGTCAAGGGCAACAAAAGGTCAACAAGCAAGGTAGAGGTCAAGGTCAACTAAATTTTATGTAATGCAAATGCGTTTTTTTTTAATGAAGGTTGCTGAAAAACATGTTCTTCGCATATGTTGCCATTTCTGGAAAACATTGAGAGATGAGCTAATAATGTGAATGTAAAAATGTGTGAAGGATTCTGATTGGGTCAAAGTTTGTATACTTGATCCTGATTGGCTGAGAGACAGGGGAATGTCGCCTTCGACAAATGTCGCCTCAACTAATGTCGCCAATGTCGCCTCTGGTTTTCTCTTTCTTCCCATTGTTTACTTTCCCTCAGAAAATGAAAGCCCTCTAAAGCTAGTTCTCGCTACCAGATTTAGACGTATCGCCTTTCTAATTGCGTCTCTTTACGCTCTCCATTATTCCGTTTCCGGGAGTTCATTGCTCCACCTTTTAAAAAAAAACTGTTCTAAATTGTTCTAAAAATTAAAAAAACAATGTGCTACAGTAAGCATGATTCATTATTCACAAAAGTACAAAGCACTATATACAATCGTGCGTCACACACCTGAATCAGTGCTGCACATTTCTTCAACTTTACTTTCAAGCGGCGCTCGACAAAAACCAAGCAAAAGCCTCAAAATTTTGAAATTTTTTGACATTTCAGGTTGTACGGCCACAAAATGATGGTAAAAACTAGCCAAACATGCCATGCATGGAGTAGGAATGGCGCGAAATTATATATCACGTGGTTCCAAAAATTTGATTGCAAAAGTACCGGGAGTACATGTTATACTATACATGGATAATCTTAAAAAAAGAGATTTTTTTTAATATTTCGCAAAACGTTTGAATGTTTTTTCCCCAAAGTTTGCAATTTACTTTACGGACTGCATTGCATTGACAAAAAGCGACAATTTTGGAAAATATGGAAATTGGCAGGCAACACGGCGTCGAGTTTGGAAAATTTAGATGAAAATCTGGAAATTGACAAACCATAAAATTAAGTATTGGTAATTTGTAATTAGTAATTAAAATATTATGTAATTAGTTAGTTGATAATGTAGTAAGTTAAATATTTTGTCCGGTGATGAGGAAGCAATAACTATGGGAAGAGTAGTGCGCGACCGTAAAATAGCAACATTAGTTTTGCGCGGCTCATAAATCTTGCATTTAAGTGGATTTTTTCTTAGCAAATTTTAGAAAGCTAATTTTGCGTTAGTTCTATCAAGTTGATGTTGGGCCAAGGGCTGAGGGCCCTTAGAAAAGGTGATGATAAATAAATGAATGCCCTTGTTCTGAATTTGGAAGTGATGTGAAGGTAGCAGCGTCATTTCAGCGCTTGACGCTGATGCGAATCGCTCCATCTTTGTTACGCTCCAAAGTGAGAGCAGCCACTCTTTTGGGGCTGAAAGACGGGGTGAAGTTTTGGTGAAATTTATCTGATGGTTCCGGATGATAAACTTTTGGTTAATATCCGCTCTCCCCCCACTTCGCCAGCGATTCTCCAGCACTTCTCCAGGAATTAAATTAAGGGTCCTGGAGACTCCAGATCCCTTTCCAGGCCCCTCCACATTAACTGATAGGAGACCTGCCAATGAAAATGAAAATTAATTCCTGGAGAAAGAAAGCAGATGCTGGAAGAGAGCTGGAACTCATGTGTGAAAGTTATCATAAAATTATGACCCAGGTGACAAAGCGCTGAATCGCTGGCAGCGAACCGTGAAAGGATAAATCTCACAAATTTTGGTGAAAGTTTAGCGCTTAAGCGATTTCGGAATTTTCCGAAATGGCTTAAATTCGCTAAAGTTTTGAGGTTTTATGAGGACTTGAAGTGTGAATTTGAATCGGATTTTGAAAGAGATTTTGAAAATGAGTGGTTTGAATTTAAAAAAAGAACACTATTTTTGAAAAGGAAGATGAGCTTTTGAATTTAAAAAAAAAACTATTTTTGGAGAAAACTATTCCCATTACGGCAAAGTTTTTTAGTTTTATGAGTTTTGTCTCTTGTTCTAAATTGAAATAGTGAAAATTTTCAAAAACAGGGAATATTTTAGAATTTTAGAAAACTAGAATTTTTAAAAATAAAAAACTTTGTCAGAGCTGTAAAGTTAAATGAAACATTTTTAAGTGCAGTTAAATGAGCTGTTAATTTTTAAGTGGGTGTGAAATAGCGAAAAGTTTCATTTTCAAGTTGAATTTTTTAAAAGTCGCTGAAATGCTTGACAAACAACAAAAACAAAAACTTTTTACATTTCAAAAATGAAATGAGAAAGTGAATATAAAGTAAGTTTTAAAAAGTTTACCTTTTAAAAAAATATAACTTTTTGTGTTACTTTTGAAAAAAAAAATTAAAAAATAATATAAATAATATAAAAAAGTTATTTTTAAAGTTGTTTTGAAAAATGAAAAGTGGGATGAGAGGGCTTATGTTTTGTAGGAAATGGGGCTATTTAGCATCTTGGGAATTTTTTGAAAGTCTCTGTACATTCAAAGTGAAAGCAAAAAACATTTATTCGTTTTTTCTTCATTCGATTTTATACGTACTCTCATGGGGCAAGAGAAAGTTATGGCGTATGATATTGCGCCAAATCGAGAGAAAGGAAAATAAACTTTTTACTTCAGCACTCAATTTTTTTTTTAGATTTTCTAAAAAAAACAACCTTTTTTTTTAAAAATTATGCTCGATACTAAAAGTGGCATCATTTCAAAATATTTAGAGATCAATTTGTAGCAGAATGGCCAAAAGTTGAACAAAGCTAAAGCAAAGTTTAAGCAAAATTTAAGCAAAAATAAGAAAGTTAAAGCAAAGTTTGCCAATTTTCTATTTACGACTTAACTTTACCAGATATACCAATTTTACCAATTTTACCAATTTACCATTTTTTACCAATTTTTCCATTTTTGCATCCAGGGCCATGCGAAACCGAGGCGTTGAGATCTACCTTCCAGGGCCTGACGAGCCCTTCGAATCCCCTGCTGAAGGGCCCCTCGACTTAAGGTATGAAAATGGAATAATTTAGAATAGGGCTAGTTTAAAAAATTTTTTTTTTTTAGAAAAGTGGCCCTTGCGTGTGGTTGAATGAAGATCTTGATTTTCTTCCCTACCTATCTTACATGTACACATATCCTGTGCTTTCCCTATCCGCACACGATACCTATCCTGTGCTTTTTTCTATCCTATCCCGTGTGTTTTTTTATATCTTGAGCAGACTTCTCTTCGACACTTTGTTGTGAGGAGTGAAAGTCGTAGTTTGTGCGAAATGAACACTTGGGAGCACGTGCCGAGGCCGCACTTTCTCCACATACGTCATTCTTCAGACTTCATGGCGCCTTCAGGGCCCCCTACCCTTACCTCAACTCCAATTGGCTCAACAGTGGGGACCTTAAGGGCTCCGGTCAAATTTCCATTTTTTCTAAAAATCTAAAAAAATAAAATTTCGAAAAACTATTTTATTTCGATTTTTTAGTTTTTGTGACGTTGAACACTGACCTCAAATTGTTCAAATCAATCGGTTTCTTGCAATTTTCCTTCATCTTGTGTTGGTTTTTTTTTCATACTGTGAAATTAAAAAATAAAGTTTAAAAATAAAATGGAAATTTTAAATTAAAAAAAAAATCATTGATAAAGAGCTGAGTGATTTTTAAACTTACTTTCTCCAAAACATTGTTTAAAAAATATTTTAGAGCAAATTTTCTAAAACCCTGAAATCGCTTTTATAAAAAAAAACAGACAATTTCCTAAACATCCAGTTCTAAACTAATTTTACTACATTTGGCATAGGTTTGTCTTCTTATTGACTTGAGTGGAATTGAAGTCCAAAAAAAGTGAGATTTCAAATTTAAAACAAATTTTTTTAGAAAAACAGTTTTGAAAGCGTTAGTTGGGCTAGTGGGCTAGTTGGGCTGATCGCTGTTTAGCTCAAATCGTTGCTGAAATTTTTTTATTTTTGGAAATTTGAAAAATAAAAGTTGTTTCAGATTTTGAAAAACTTGTATTGGTATTTGATTTTTCAATTTTATCATGTTGAACTCTGCCTTTGTCGATGAGGTGTAAAGCGATTTTTCATTCTACGAAATTAACAAATAATTTAACATTTTTGCTTTATAAATCTGCGCAACTAACAAGCAGTGTTTAAAAAAAAAACAATTTTTTTATCACGCTAAAAGAGCTAAAAGACGTTATTTGTAGTTTTTAGATTTTCAAAATTTTTGAAAATTTGCGGTATCAAAACTGATTTGTTTTTGTTTACACCAGGGTTTGTCTTTCAGCTAACTTAAATGGAATTGAAGTGAAAAAAGTGAGATTTAAAAAAATAGCATAGTTTTTTTTTAACATGTGGCGCTGACCGCTGCTTAGCCGAGATCGCTGTGGCAGCGATCCAGCGGCGAGGAGGCGAAGGGTCACTGGGCGCTTGAAGGGGTCAATGACCTTGACCTCGACGCCCTGACAAGGGCCCAGGAGACTTGACCCTTCGCAGAGAGCTGTTGACCCTACATGAGAGGATTTATGCAGTCTTGGCTCCGTCACTTGGTAAGTTCTTCCTTTTTATGATCCCGTTTTGAGAACCATGCTTTGTAGATTTTGAGGTGGGTTCTAAAACGAATTTTCTAGAGAAATCGACTGTTCTAAAAACGAATTTTCTAGAAAAGCGTCTTTTCTAAAAAAAAAAACATATTTTCTAGAAAAGGCCCTTGTTGCAAAGATTTATAAGGATTTCCTGATTTCCACTTTAGAAACTGACACTTCTTTTTTACAACTCCATTTCGTCTTTGGAGTGTCCCGTGAGGGACGCTTTAAATATTTGAATTTGAACTTTCGCGCGTTTTTTTTTAAATTTAGAACAAGGTGATCGGAAGCGATGTAAGCGCTGGTTTAGTGCTTGACGCTGATTTTGTTTTACAAGAATCATGTCACTACAAGAGATGGACGTACCTGCAGTAAGCTTGAAAATTACGCTGACAACTATTGAAGATTTTTCAAATGGCAGACAAGTTTTGTTTTAAAAAACCGGTTTTCGAAACAGATTTTTTTAACATGTTGAATTCTCACCATACGAAAATAGCTCTTTTGTTTTAAAAATTTGGTTTATGAGACAGATGTTAAATGTAGAAAGCCGTTACAGCTAAATAGAAAATTAGCTGAGGTATCATTTTTTAAATTTAAAAAGTTGCGACTTTTTTAAATTTCAGGCAGCGCTTTCCAATGCGCTGAATTCAGTCTACCTCAAAGGAAACATGCATCTGTTTGACTCAGCGCTGAGGAACGAAATTCAATCGCTGCTAGCCTACTTCCAAATTTAAAAAAAAAAATTTAGAATCTTTAACATTTTTTTAAATCGTGTTTTAAAAATATTAAATGTTTTAAAAAAATATTGTAAACGCTTTTTTTTTAATCCTAAGGCTTCCAGCTTCCATTTCTAATTTCCTAAACTCCCAACTCTATCGCGCTTGGAGGGTGACAGAGACCCTGGAAACGGCCTTACAGACCCCTTGCGTTTCTCAATCGCTGGAAATCGTAAGGAACGCTGTAAAAGTCAAATCGTTGCTCGAAAAACTTACTACTTGCGCCATTCCTACGAATCAGCGTAGCCGATTCTCAAGCGCTGATTAGCGTCCTCAACTACAAGTTTCCAGATTTCGAAATCGCTGTAAAACTAGCCGCCATTTTGGAATCGACCACCACAAGCAGCCTACGGGCTGAAAAGAATGAACTTCCATGGGACCCTCTCAGTATCACTATCAGTACACACTATCTTGCGAAAACGAAAATCAGCGATTCAGCGATCTGGGATGATCTTGAAGAAATCCTTAAAAATTCGCTTCTACTGCACGTTCATCTGTTTAAGATCGCCGAAGTCGAGGACGGGAAACGAAGAAGCGTCGGATTCATTGCCAGGGAAATCAACCCGTGACAATTTTCCAGCGATTCAGCGAAAATATGAAAATTTCGGAAAACAGCTATTTCAAATCGCTTTGGCTGAGCGGAATGAAGTCGTTGCATTGGAGGAAGCGCCTCTACGACTTTTCTCATTCCGAATGAGAAATTGCGCTGCTGGAAAACTTGGACGAAGTCGCTAAGCTCCTGCTCCTGGTAGAGTGGGCTGGAACGGAAGCGATTGGCTTTTTAGAAAATGTGAACGCTTGGGAAGGAAGCGAGTTGAAATCGCTGATCGCTTCCTGTTCGGAAGCGGTGGACCACGTGGGTGGCAACTGCGGAAGTCTCAAGGATGGCAAATCGCTGCGGAAAGCGGCTAATACGAAGCCGTTTCCCGTGTACAGGACTTCGAAAAGTACGATTGAAAACGTTTTAGGTTAAGATGACACCATTTTAAAATTTTGAAAAATTTGTTCTAAATAAAAAAAAGTTTTGTTCTAAATTTAAAAAAAAATGGTTTTCTAAATTTCTTAAAAATGTGTTTCTAGATTGTGTTTTGACGGCTGGTCATTGAACAGCACTTTGAAGGGAAAGAATCTAGCTGCATTTCTAATGTCGAATTTCCGCTTCAGTACAGGAACGCTGAGGATGCGCTAAATCAGTGCATTTTGTACAAAGATTCGTTTGGACCCAGTTTTACGAAATCGTAAGTAGAGCTTACAAATTAAGTTCGGAAAAAAATAATTTTAAAATTTTTGCATTTTTCAAGTTTTCAAAATCAAAATTTTTGTTCTGATTTTTTGTTTTAATTTTGAAATTTATAGGAACATTTAAAAAAAAAAAACCTTTTCATATATCGTTTGAATTTGGATATTTTTGAAAATTGAAAACTTTTGTTCTAAAATTTTTTCTAGAACCAACTTGTTTATACAAAATTTTTGAAATCGTCTTTCAACTCTTTTTGGGCGTGTGTATTTTTTTTAAGAATTTATACCGCATCGCTGGTAAGCTTTTTGAACGAAGTTGAGACGGAGGGCTGTGCGAGCGCTTCAGCGAATTCGAAGCTTCACAACCTCAGCGCCAGCGTCGCAGCGATTTAGAACTACCAAGAAGAAGAGAAGCAGAAGGCAAAGGACCTGGAAGACGCGATGTACGTTTTCAAGGGGCGGGAACGCTCCATGGGGCTCAGCGAAGAGGAACAGAAAATCGCTGATTTTTCGTCAACGTTTCCCGACTACGTCGAAGACCTCATTGACATCGAAGTGCAAAATACGCTGGAAAGCGGCAGCGATCGGAAAAAAGTTCCAGACAACCAACCTCCAGCAGCGTCAACCACGATTTTAAGCGCTGATGACCTAGCGCTGTTTCTCAAAATCCACCAGCGCCTTGTCAATCAAATTAAAACGTACTGGATCGCTGGAAAGGAAGAGCCGAGTCACGTGGTTTCCGATTTCGTTACTCCGTACCTCATAAGGTAACATATTCAAAAAAAATCCTGTTCTAAAAACTGAAATTTTAGAATAATCCTGTTCTAATTGGAATTTTAAAAAAAAATCCTGTTCTAAAACCGGAGATTTAATGATCTTGTTCTAAAACATTCAACTTTAAGAATTATGTTCCAAAACCATGCATTTTTAAGTTGGGTTTAGTTTTTCTAAAAAAAAAAAAACTTTTCTTTTAGATTTCAAACAGCTTGTCTCAAATTCGAAGAATTCTACCAATACCTGGGCAAAAAGGAGGAAAATCAATTTGCACTGGGAGCAGTGCTTACGATTCAAAATTTGCAAAATTTTGAAAATTCTAAATTGCGCTGCAGCGATTCCCAAATTTACGACTTTTATCACGACCCAAACGTCTCTGAAGTACGTCGCCTCAGCTCAGTGCTCAATGGCCTCAAAATCAGGGTCAAGGAACTCCTCCAACATTGGTCGGAGCATCCAGCCTTGAACAAGGTACTTTTTTTAAATTAAAAAAAAGAAGGATTTCGAACAAAAACAATTAAAAGTTTAATTAAATAACTGTATTTTTTTTAAATATTGTAATATCATCATGTTCATCATTATCACTAACCAATTTTAACCAATTGATAATAATTAATTATCCAACTTTTACGTTTTTTAAAACAAATTTTAAGTTAAAATGAAATGAAAAAGAGGAGAAATAACGCCATTTAGGAAAACTATCTCTCACTCAAGCGTCTAAAAAATTAAGAAAGTTCTCTTCGTTTCGAAGTTTCGAAGAAATAAAATTTTTAAGCAGGAGCATATTTTAAAGCAAGAACATTATTTTTAAAACAAGATCAATTTTTTTTAAAAGAACATTTAAAAAATACTTTTCAACAATTTTCAAGATTCTGGAGATAACTGGTTCGAAAAGTAATTTTGTTTAACAAATCATTTTTCAAAAAGGAGAAGTAAAAGTGATTTAAAATTTAAATTAAACCTAAACTAAAAACCTAAATTTAAAATAAACCATTTTTTTAAAACAAAATTTGTTTGAACAAGATTCTGGAGATCACGGCTCGGCTGGAGTCGTTCGTGATCACGAGTCCCGTGATGCGCTTCCTGACGTGCATGGAGCTGCTGCTCTCCACTGCGCAGGAGTGGGAGAGTTG
>JAQFYP010001230.1:0-16508 GCA_034694865.1 Bilobella braunerae
GGAAGGGCGCATTTCAAATCGGCCTCTTTTCCCGCCCGCACTAACTTAACAGTTAATTGGCTTACGTTTAATTAACTTAACCCCTTTTACAAATCTAAATAATTGGAAAAATCCCCAACCCTATTTACTATTTAACTAATTAATTAGAATCCTTAAATTATTTGACAAGTTGTATCGCCAATAGTAGAAAACTGATTGAAGTTGGTGATTTTTGTACCTCTCAACTCATTGTCCAGCTTAGTCTGCAATTAAATTAAACCATGCAGAAACGGTTACTGTAATAAAAACTTCAAGTATAATAAAAACGGATCAACGCTTTTAATTTGTGAAGAAATGTTTGTGAATCCCTAAATGTAAGCAATGCCATGTCTCGCATTACTATTCACCTGAACATAATTAATATAATAATATATCAACTTCAGTATGCAATCTGTCCGTTGATCTTGCGTAAAGTTTACAAAAATTAGCCTTCACGGTTGGGCAACCTAAATTTAGATTCAAAATAGAAACCGCTTGTAATGAATAATGATCAAGGATTAGATTTTGTATATGCTTAGGTTTATGTTAGGATTAAGCTCACTTCTAACCAACTGCTCTATTAATGCTCTAGGTTAATTTCAAGCAAAAATATATAATCAGAAACTAATTTGCCCAAATTTAAAGCAAATGAAATAAATAAATAAAGTTGATTGCTTATGAGAATGCTGTGTCTGCAAGGACCCCCAAAACCAAAAATTCGGTTTTTTCGGATTTTTTTATTTTTTTGCATAAAATTAAATGTTATGATGGTTCCAACACTCTAGGTGACCCATGACCCTTTACGCTTAGGTTCCTTAATCCCCAAAATGACCTTCAAAACCGAAAATTAGGTGTTTTTGGTTCAAATTCGTGGAATTTATTTACGTTAGTTCAATACGCTACTTACGTTACGTGCGTTTACAACGATTTATTAAAGTAGCCAATAGGTTCACATGCATATACTTTGTCGAAGTGACATTCTCCCTTTTGTCAAAATGCATAATACAAAAACACAAGACTTAAGTGATTGAAGCTCGACTAGAGCTTCTCGCCATCTACATATACCACAACACAACATTTGCACAAGTTCTACTCCCCGCATGGTTCTTCTCAAACGATATGCTATACTTTTAGTCTACAATTGTCAATTACCAACAACGTAGAAAATTGAACTTAACTTAACAAAAAAATATGTGCTGACAATTTTAATTGTAATACGATTAGCCACAGTTTCGGAGCCAATTGTAATAGTAAGCAAGACGTGATTCACTCCTTATAGCGTCTACATATGCTCAAACTGGCCTCAAATCAAAACTTCTAGTCTCTGAAATTTAAAATATTAGTTAGTATGCAGGAAAACGAATAGTGAAATACAATGGCGTGTTTGCTGCAGTGAAAATTTTTTATTTTGAACTACTTCAACTCTATTCTGCAAAATTTTGAAGTTTTCAAAAACAAGCTTCAGAAGAATAATAGTTGCTTTTGAATGAATTTCTAGCTCCAACCTAAAAATTTGTTTTTAGCTGCACCTATTTTTGTCGACATTAACTCGCAATAAGTTTTTCTAGCGCTTACTCTAATAAATTGCTCGATTTTGTAAAACAAAACATGAAACAACATAATTATTTTAAATTGTTGAATTCTATTAGTGCCTCGTAGTTTACTGTGCACGTATAGCTTATTGAACAAGTATTTAAGACTCCATGTCTACAAACTGATTTTTATTAATAATTTGATTTGCAACTTTGTTGTTTTACTCAGTGTTCAATTTCGCGATGAAGTATTTAATTAGAACAATTCTGCTTACCGTACTGTTTACCTCAAGTTGTGTAAACGCTGGAAAAGGCACTACAAAGCTTGTTGATCAGGTCGCTACTCTTGGCGTTTTTCGGGGTGGCGTGGTTCCATTAGACCAAGGACTCGCAGACCAGGTATAATTAATTTGTAACTCTTTTATATCTAACTATCTTCAATTTAAAAAGTATCGAGTGTTTTTGATTCTCACTCGCAGTATAGTCAAAATAGCAGCTAATACCCAACGGTGGGGAAAACTTTTTAAATTGTAGATCGGTGCATGTTAGAGCAGTGTTATGATGTTGTAAACTAATGCTAAAACAGGCACAAACTACCATTTGAAAAACAATTACCGCCTTAAGCGCTTGATCATTATTAACATCATTATAGCTATTATAACTAATATAATATATAATTATACTATATAATATATTACTATTACTATATAATTATAACTATTATAGCTCAAAAGCATTGTGGATGCAGGGAATCCTATCCCGGAAGATGTGATAACACAGTTTGACCTTGTGTTGGGCTACACAACACGCATAGGGGACGGAACTGTGTCAGTGACTGGAACAAGGACCAATGGCGTCGACGACAAAACACAGTTGCCCCTCCCTGCTGGGTCAGCAGATAATACGGATTTTGAAAAGAACAATGGGGACGTGGAAAACGAGTGTGCTCAACACGTTGGGATATTTGTTTCCAAACAGGGTGCATTTGTAAGAATAATAAAATTCTTTTAGGAAAAAAAAAACGGCTAAAATCACCATTTTAACATGGTCGAAACTATGATGTTCGACAATCAGTAAAGATATAAAAAAAAATGTTGAAAGTTTTGGCATGGAAAACTTTTATCAAGATTGTATTTCTCTTTAGATTAGAACGTTGAAAGCAAAGGCAGGATCGAAGCAAGTGAGCGTCGCAGTCTTTCCTGTCGCGTATCCCTATGCTAACGTGATTTACAACGTTGCGGTTTTCAAGATTGTATAAAAAAAAATATTGGGACAGATTTAACACCTTTGACATAACTTATTGTGGTACAGTTGAAATAAATAAAGAGATTTGAGTAACCTTGTAACCCGTTTTGCACTCAATTTTACCCTATTTTCTCCACTATAATCTGCGCATTATTTATTTTTTGAACTTCTTCGTAAATAAAAAACAAAACTTTTGCTTTTGAAAAAGTATTGTAGAAAAATTGAATTATTGAACGGAACGGCAAAAAGCGGAGGCAGTAATAATTCAATATGAGTTGAGAAAGGTTGAGCTTGATACTTTTCTGTGCATATAGTCTGTGCGAGTTACTTTGGAAATTGAAATTGAACATGTCATGCATTTCTTTGGGAGAATAGTAATAAAAAATACTAATAGGTTTTGGGTTTATTTTACAAATGCATTCTTGAAACCTCTGTTACAATTTGTATGCGTATTTCATTTTCGTCGGATGTCGCTGTAGAAGTGCGAAATCTAGTCGAAGACGCATTATAGTCGAAGCAATAGATAATGATAGTTTTACCTACAAATACAAATTTAAATATTGGATTTTTTGCAAGAAACATGGTAGAGGAGAAGCGCTCTTGTTTTATTAGTAGTTTGTACATATGAGTGTTGCAAAACTTTCCCGTTGTATAATACGAGGACCCAGAAATTAGAAATATATAAGGCAATAGCAACGCTGAAATCGATTGTGGCCAAAATCCGACCATCCGGTCAAACGGTTGCTGTAAGTAGGTTCATGAAAAAAATGCATTCTTAAATGAAAATTGTTAGATACAATAGTGTAGAATTTGGGAACGGTTCTGAACATACCGAAAAATTTTATTAAATTGGGTTAGCGCAAAATAAATAAACAAACTAAATTTTTGCCAGGGTAATATAAATTAGGAATTTTACATTGAACAATTAGTTGTTGCGGACATGAAATTGTTCAATTTTTATTTTTATTCTATTTCCAAAATTGTTTAATTTGCTCAATACTTGAAAATTGTTCATCCTGTGAACATTTTCTCAAACCTGTTAAATTTGTCTAAAAAACGTAACATTACAGTTACACTTCAAACTTGCTCATTTCGTTACTTATCTTAATATAATTTTAATGTAATAGTCCTTTGTTAAAATTTTAGATTTTTGAAAAGAGAGTTTTCGTAATTATCTATTTATTTGAAAATTATGTTTAAATGTCAATGGTAAATTAATTTATGGAAAAAATCATTCCTGGCTCGGGCTTCGCAAAGAATGCACGCTGTAGGTATTTGTTTCAATTTAGAATTTACTAATTTTGCTGACTGGAATTTGAGTAGTTGAGTTAAGTACCAAGTCAAATCCTTCAATTGTGGCGCCATTTGCTTTTTAAATGATTTTTAAACTTCACTTGTTTTCTTAAGCTGATCTGCTGTTTACCCGGAAGATACCAGCACTGATTCTAATCTATTGACACCATTATTAATTGAAAACTACTCTTTCAAATTTAAATTTTTATTTTTTGAATTCAATCTGATTTTTGCCCATTCTTTTTATTTTAGGTTAAGATGTTATTAAATGAAAACCTGTTTATTTATCAACTAGCCAAAAAATGTCCGTAAAAAAATCAATAAATCAAACAAAGTTGATGCCCATCTCTAGCGTTGAATGAATGTCGGAATTTTTGTGTGACCCATTCGGCCACATACAAGGACTTCTACCTGGAAGTAGAACTATAGGAAATAGTGCTTTTATACATAACATATAAGACAAAGTTTGTATATTGTACTGGTTGTCTTGAACCATATTTTCCATTAAGTCTTGACTTTAAAAATGAGAATCACTTTAGACTGCACGACTGGTATTTAAAATGAGTATGGATTAGGCTAAATAATGATAAACTAATTAATAAGAAAAAATTCCTGTAAAACGCACACTACATAAATTGAAAACGTATTCTCACCAGTGGTTTATCCAATTACTGAGGCAGCTGAAAACGGGCGACATAAGATATAGCTTTAAACACTCATTAGTGCACCCTTGCTTAGCCGGAGTCACAACAGTGTTCCTGAAGTCTCTTAGTAACGGTATAATGAGTACTTATTAGTTGTGCTTCCCTTGTAACTTTTCATAATAATATTTCATATACTTTTGGGATCTTAATTTAATAAATAAAGTAAATTTTCAAATCACGCATGGTACAGATACATATACTAATTTGACTAAATCATTAAAACCCGTGTTGAATCAGTCAGCGGCACATGACGGTTTAAACTTATGGAATGTGGTAGCGTGGTGTCAAGAATTCCAAGTATGTAAATCATCGGAACAGAATGCAATAGCTAGTGATAACAATTTTTCAATGAATGTTGGTATCAATAGAAAGTTGAGTGCAAATTTACTCATGTGCATAAAATATTTATATCTTATCAATCAAGTGTCAAAAAATTTAAAATTTATCACGTTACCGTATGCCGTAGTAACAAAGATTTACTATAAAAACGTTGTCTTCTGCGAGAGCAATTATCAAAACATTTTTACTTAAATCAATCAATTGATTGATTGATTGCTTAACTTAAACGGTACTATAACTGTCTCTAAGTTTTAAAACTGCAATTGACGCATTAGTACAATTAACCATGGCAACTTTGACTTTGTCGCTATTGATAATTATCACAACATTTTCAATGTTGTGTAAAACGAATCACGCAAGCTCGCTTCAGCATGGTGCAAAAATTTCCTTTGCTTCTCTACCACAAAATCAAGCCATTCCTGCAAATCCTGAAGACATCCATTTCTACCTCTTCACAAGGCAAGCTTGCAGTTTAAATAAAAATTTGCACTAATTAAGCAAAAGTTGTTTTTCAAAAAATTTGCCTCAATTTTCTTTTTGCTCACATTACATCTAAACATTGCACATATTGTTATATGTATTGTTTGGTTTAACATTAATGGTAATTTTGTAGTCAAAACACGGAAGTTTACGACGAAATTTTCAACTCGACTGAAAGCATTGTCAACTCTCATTGGCAGGAAAATGCTACAGTGAAAATCTCTGTGCACGGATTCGGCGAAAGTTGGAATACGGGCTCTGGAGCGGCAATGAAGGATGGTAAAAAATTGATTTGAAATTGTTTATTAAGTATTTTAAACAATTTTTTTTTCAATTATGTTTTGTAACCTAGGTTACATAACACAAAGCGGTTACCCTGGCGACGTAAATTTGGTTTTAGTTCAATGGCAACTCCTGGCAACTATTCCGCACTACTTGACTGCAGTAAACAGTACAAAATTAGTTGGCGAAAAAGTGGCTTACCTGGTACAATTCCTAATCGAAAACCAATTCACCACTACATCAAAGATCCACCTCTTAGGACATAGCTTGGGATCACACGCTGTAGGTTTTGCAGGGAAAATTTTCCAGGATATTTCTACTGGAAACATTTTACCTAGAATTACCGGGTAAATACTAGTTTCAAAATTTTACGTGTTAGAAAATTGTATTGTCATTTTTAGTACTTTTTGTTGTGTAAAAGAGTTACTAAATTCATGAGTAGCCTACACATCATCCATACTTTTTTAAATAGTCTGGATCCAGCTTGGCCATTGTTTGGAGGCGTAGAAGAAACCCAACGCTACATTCTACAGATACAGGTACAAGGCGCTATTGTATTTAAAATCATGCAGCATGCATCATGTATACAGGGTGCGGTATAGGCATTGTGAACTTGGTATACATTGTTCACATGATGCAGTGTACATTCTTTACATGATAATAGTGTACAATGCATATATGGTGCTGCATACATTGTATATATGGTGCGGTATTTAGAGTGATACATGGCTTAGTAAATTATGCATGCAGTATACGATGCAGTACAGATTATAGATACAGGATAGTATACAGAAGTAAACATGGTGCAGTCATAAATACTCAAAATGTGTAGTTACGCAGAAACGTTGAAACACGTATGTTGAACATTAGAAATTGTTGATGTTATACATACTGCTGCTGGAAGAAGTTTCGCTGGCGAATTTGGACAGCCTTTATCGAGCCGCTAGGAACTATTGACATTTATCCGAACAGTGGAAAGGTGAGTCTTCAGTTTATAATTGAAAAACTTAGAACAAATTCTTCCTCTAACTTTGATTCACATATGTTCTGAACAACACTTCAAATAGAACTATACCGTTCTACATGAAGAATCTTCCCTGAAAAATTGATTTTTTGATTGATTTTTAATATAATAAACATTTTTTAGTAATCTTTGATGCTATTCCTATTTTGCCTAATGTTGTTTATACCATTGTTTATGTCATTGTTTATACCATGGTTTTTAAATTGTTACTGCATTTTACCCATGTTTTTCCTAGTTTCAACCTGGATGCAACGGTTCTCTGCCAGAAGTTTCCGCTTGCTCACACTGTAAGTACTCGCAATATACTGTTAACTTAATATTTTTTTTAAAAATTCACTATAGAATCACAAATCTAAACTTTGAAAACTCAAACCCACGCAAACCTAAACTAAATTAAAAAAAACGCTGAATGCAGCTAAAAATTAAACCTAACGCAAACTTTTCAAATAAATAAAAAAAAACTAACCTTAAATAAACTAAATCAAAATCAACTTAAATTTAACTTAGATTTAAACATAAAAAATTTCGTTTTTAGGAGTTACGAGTACTTTGCAGAATCAATTCATCGCAACGCATTTGCGGCAATTAAGTGCAACGACGACGTTTGGGATCCAGAGGGAAGCGACAACTTTACGTCCTGTTCTCCTGACAAAGGACATACGGTCATGGGCGAATGGACAAACAGCACAGACACAGGAATCTATTATTTGCAAACAAACGCACAACCTCCCTTTGGTCTAAACTAAAACAAAAGTTAAACAAACTAAGCTTAACTGCACTTAAAACGCACTAAAAACGCAGCTAACAGAAACTATTAATCACATATTTCCAGTTTGCATCCAAAAATAAATAAATTTTGTTTCAGATAATGTCATGTGACAAATAATAAATTTTCCCTACATTCAGGATAATCACCTAATAAATAAAATAAGAATAAAAAATAATAAATTATCCTATAGTGATGGGCTAACACAGCATAAATAATTTAAGATAATCGGTTAGGTTTACTTTAAAATCAAGTTTAGTCAATATGCAGTCTCTAGATATTTATTAACCCTAAAAATTCTACAGACAAAATTCGTGTTCAAGTTATGTGAGTTACTTTAATTGGTTATTTAAATCAGAAGTTTAGAAATTCATAACTTTTTAATTTTTTACTTTTGGACGTTTTTTTTTGTCATATTCAGGGTTCGGCATACATGAATTAGTCTACAAAATAAAATTCATGAAATTCTGTGTCAGTGAATTTTTTTTGAAAATGTGGAGGCGCGCAACTATCGTCAAAGAGTCAAAAGAGAAAACGAAAACGCGGGAAAATTTTCAAAAAGTTACGGTCGGCAGCTGCCCTAACTGTACCAACATTTCTATACAAACATGTTCAAAAAATTCAAACGCGTTTAAAATTTTATGTATTTTTGAATCCAAATTTGAACATATTTCCTTGCCACACGAATGACTAGAGAAGACAAATTTCTTCGAGAGATGTCACGTTGTGTACGTTGCGTCTCTTTGTGTGTCTTGAATTGTGAAACAACATTTCGTAGTAAAGTACGTCTAACGACATGTAGATGTAGACAACACCAATGACATGTAGATTACTGCGATGTGCCCACGCTTTATAAAGTTGCCAAAAAAAAGTCTCGAAAGTATGAAAAGAAATAGATTCTGGATCTCAGCAGATTTTCACAACCTAATAAATTCAAAGCCTCGTTAAACAACCTTTTGAAAATCGAGTAGTTTTTAAAAATTGAATCTCGAGACTCCAGATTTTTAGAATTTTGATGATTGCTTATGGCTTTTAAACGCTTAAAAACGTTTAAAGTAAAACACGTTCGTTTTTGAAAATTGAACAAAAATAATTTCGAAGTTTTAATAAATCTCGTGGTTTCTGAAATAATTTTTTTTAACCAAGGGCCCCCTTCTCCATTTTAAGCTCGGTCGAGCCTGTAGTTTTATTTTTGGCCACTTTGCTATGAACTAACTTTTCTTTACTGTTGTATTGTTTGTTGCTCACGTCCAAATTATAATTACAATCTCAAGTGCCTTGAAGGTAGTAGGCAGCTGTCGCAATCTGGGAATTGCACTCATGGGTTCAAATTGCACGGCCGTCTCCGTCTTCATGTGTGTGGTTCACATACATTCACACACGCCTCGGCTTGATATGGCAAATCGGGCATAGGGCTCCCCCACTACTTACTTAAGGTTAGTGGCTAGAGCGCGCCTTAAATCATTAAAAAAGTCCCTTAAGGGTCGAACAATGGAGGAACATTGAGTATGTAAATTGCTATAAAATTGTGGCGGCTTTGCTTTTGGCTTTGCAGAAAGTGTAATTCTCCTATAACATTTCTAACGTTAAATTGGTTTTGCATCATTGGAGCAAAGGCATGTTTGAAAACTTCTAAAATTCTAGATGACGATAATTCTTCTGGTGTTTTTCCTACGTCTAAAGCTACCTAATTTTTCTAAAGCATCCTTTTGCGTCACCTGGCCTCGCTTTGGAAAACTCTCCTTTATTTTCCATCAGAAAATTCTAGGAGGTTAAAACAATGCCACAGAGTAAATAATTGCTATGCTCCACGTTACCCTGTACAAGTAAAGGACATTGGAAATAAAGTTACTAATTAGCACGTAATATGTATTTAAAAAATTATAAGTATAAATGCATAACTGCGTTAATCAAAATCAACCTAAGCATTTTCCATCGTATGCTGGATGTCTTCTTTCTATGTCCCTTAACTACTGTCGACAATTGCTCGGATTTTTTGTCTCCTTTTTAGTCCCCTCCATGACATCATGAGCAGTTGGATCTTGGAGCACATAAAAGCTACACAATTTTATAGGCAATCGAGTTTCATCTCATTGTATTAAGTCCAACCCAATATTATTTAAAAATTGTAATATTAAACAAATTGAAAAATAATTTAAATAATTTAGCTCTGCCAGTTATCTTACGCATTGAGAACAAAACATTATTAATTTAAAGCTAATTACTACAAGTAGGGAAACACATAATGGAAAACAGGTAAGGTACACTTCGCATAGTTTTAACTATTCCACTAATTGCAGCACTTAATATTTTTGTTTCACTGTAAAATTTTAATTAATTATTGAGAGGTGTATGCTGAAACTCAAAACAAGTGTACCCTTTTTATTATTGTTGAGTTAGTAATTTTACATGAAGTAATAGTATAATTATATTGTCATTTAGGAAGCTGATTGTGTGCGTACTACTCCTTGGAGTAGTCTTACTGCCATCTGCAGCTGAAGAAGTGGTAAGATATCCAAAAAATTCTTCAGATTTCCCAAGCTCATGTTCATTGATTGGTTTACTTACGCATGACTTTTGTACTAGCTAAGCACAAGTTGCGTTTAAAATTATATAAAATATAATCATACTAAGCTTTAGTATACAATTTAAATTTTGAAGTAAGTACATACTGACAAACTAAGAGAAACGTTTAATGCAAGGTTATAGGGTTTTCGGATTAAAATAAAATTGCGAATAGATTACATTATTAGAAGTTTAGAATATAAAATTTGAAGATTGGAGGTATTTGCAGTGATTAGGTTGCCATAAACAGATTACTATTTCTTTAAAAATAATTTTGGATATTGCAAGCATAATATAAATTCCTGAACTGTGTCATTTAGATTTGGAAATATGACAAAAGAATGACAAAGAATATTTGGGAAATCCTCGTTAGTTGGAAATTTGACACTCAAGGAAAAATCGTAGAGTTCGTAGAGAACCCCACAATTATCCGTGTTGGGAATTTAAGATCACAAACGAACGCGACAGCCGTCGAATTCGTTCGGACAGTTGCACTCGCTGACGGTTCTTTTAAGAGCTTTCACATGTGCACAATCATAAAGCTTAACAAAGAAAATTTTGCAACTATGTACCAAGTTTTCCCAGTTGGAACATGGGACGATTTCCAAGACACAATTGCCTCTCGACTTGAAAAGCAATTTAGAGTTACTACACAACACATGGTAACACTTGCGTTTTAATCAGTTTTTAAACTAAAAAAAAATAATTAAAAACTGTAGGGTGAGCTTATTTAAACAACTAGTTTGTCACACAGGGATTAGACCTGTCGAGCTGCGTGTCAAGCAAAAACAATCGGCCAAAAGAAGTAATTCTAAAAATCCTGAGTACGCATCCATCATGGGCAGATTTTGATGTTGTGGACATATTATTGCTCGCCGCATTCCAACACCAAATAGGATGCGAAGGCTATGCTTACATGGTGACCAATCAGCAACCCAAAGCAAATGAAAATTCCACTACTGTAGCCAAAAATTGTTCACTGAATTTTCTCCCGTTCTTTGGTGTATTTGTTGACACCGTTGATGGATCTGGGTCAATTGTTATTATTGAATACAATTCCAAAACGGAGAGCAATATAGGAAAGTTCAAGATTCCTTCCACAAATGTAAGTTCGTTAGCTATGACGACTTTTTTAAGTAGTTTATTGTAAAAGGAAAAAGAGCGTTATTTGAAATTCCCGCTAAGCAGCTTGTTAACATGTAAGTGAGTGGATGGGAATATGGTAAAAATGACTAATTAGCAGGTATGTAAATACGGGCAGTATCCTGAATTCTCACAAGGCTAATGGGAAACTTTAGTTCTGATTTCTTAAATTAAACTAACCTCCCAGCACGACTCTTACTATTGATCTGATAACATCGACCAATTGTGATATAAATTTGACTATTTTCGAAAAATGATGGAGTAATCTTACCTGAAGTTAAACTAAAAAAGTTCAGTTTTAATTACAATTCATTTTTTTTTCTTGATTTTTTATTGATTTTTTTTTATTTTTTATTTCGATAAAAAAAAACTTTCATCCTAAATAAAATTTTATTTTGGGTACCGAACTTTTCTAGCAATGAATTCAAAATAAAACTATTGTCATTGACATTTCCGCAGGAATGGACAAGCATTGCTGGGACATAAATCAGATACCAAATTTCAAGAAGCATGTGAAATTGTTTAATATACTGTCGTGATATATATAAGTAAAACATCAGAATAAATTTAAATACATATAAAATAAACACACAAAATAAATTAGTCACATCAATCGTCATTTTCATTTTGAAGGTTAATTATCACTGATACGGTAGGTATCCTGTCCACAATTTAATTATATGAAATTGCCGATTTGCTGTTTTAGTTTTGTAGGTCGTTTCTTGTGTATGTGCTATTTTGTGGCAAGACACAAGAATACACAGAATATATTTAATTCAGCCCGGGTGAACTTACTAATGTAAGTTAAGGTAATGTTACCTCGGAAATTGTCGTGTTGTCGACGACGATGGCCGTGAAGAGGTCACGGAAACTCAGCCAGTCTTCAGCCTTGCCATCGAAGGTAGGTAGGCAAATCGATTTTTGGCAACTTGACTTGCTGTGCCTTGTTGCCAGAGCCCTGTGTCACTGGTTGCGACGAGGAGGGCTTTTTCTTGGAAGCGATGATTGCCTCCAATTTACCCATTGTCAACTCCATCCGATCCTCGAGTGTGACAAGGAAGTCCACTATCTTCTTCCGGTACATAGTTACCTCTTCAAGGCGTACCGTGTCCTCACGGAGGTGAGTTACCTCCTGCTTCAGTTTCCCGATCCTGATGTTGGACGCAAAGAGCTCCTTCATCATCGCCTCGATAATGGGAGCACGGAGAGGAACCGCTGATGACCCATGACCCGTGACCTGAGTAGGCGTAGGAGGTGCTGTGACCTCTGAGATGAACACTGACCTCTGAGTGATGGATGCCGTCGATTGTTGAGTGGCTTTTGAGCCTTTTGGGGCGGTTTCCACGATGTTGTCACTGTCCGATATGATGTCCTGGCACTGCAACACACCCTTTAAATAAAAGGAACAAGGTTCCGGGACAAAGGACCAATGAATTGGGTGGAGCCAGGTAAGAGACAACAACAATTAAGCACACCAAATGTTTACACAAAACAATTCAAATGATGTTTATTTTTAAATAATCCAAATACCATGACCCAAGGAGGATGACAGGCGAGTGGGAGATCCCGAGATGCGGATACCGCTAGTTGGTTAATTAGCTAATTAATTAAGTTAATTCATTGAGTAATTAAGAGAGAGAGTGCTTCCGGATACCGGCTGATTACTACTCACTAACAAAAAACAAGTGTCAAAAGTGACGTGGCCACCCCTGTCATGTGACCACTTTTTGAACACTCAAAAAGTGGGAAAAATCTAAGGGACAGAGAATCCCACAGATGTCGTGCATCGGCAACAAAACTATTCCACGGAATTTCAAACTTATCATAATATACAAGCTTAGAAATTTTTTTATTAAAAAATCAACAAAATATTTATTCAAATAACTATTAAATATTGGATTAAGTATAAACAACATTAGTCAATATTTAGGAAAATACAAAGAAAATAGGTACGATGTAATTTTCTTGATTTTAGTCAATTTCAATTTTTGGATAACTCCAGTTAAAACCATGAGTAATTTTTGGCCAATCGCTGTGCCTTTCGCCTGTACGTTTTTCATCACGCTAAAACAAACGAGCCTCGTTGAAAATTTTAAGATGATATAAATGGGCTCTTAAAATATTTCTTGTGTCCTAAACTGTAGAGATCACTAACAAATGAGCGGTATAAATAGTAGTCAAATCTGTTGAGTAAATTAAGGCTTGCAATTAAAATTTGTTAACTTTTAATACAAATGCTATGAGTGATATTTACGCCTAATGGATCCAAAACACATCAATATTAATTTCCATGCATAAAACTTGTCTCTCTCACTTTAACCGAACATTCTTCCGCATACTTGAAGCATGTACTTATTTGGATTACCAATTAGTCATTCAATTGTTTTGCTAAAACGTAAATTGTTTAATTTAGAGCAAAATTACGTTTAAAATTATCTACCGAGGAAGTTGCTCTTACAGATTCAGGTTTGCAATTGAAGAAATTGAAAAAAGGTGTTGAAGTTTTTTGCTATAAATACAACATTTACTCAAAGGGTTTTACTATTTACATAAATATTGGTATTTACTATTTCCTAATGTTGAAAATATGCAAGATATTAATTAAAAATATGTTTGTCAAGTCTATTGATAAAATTGGTGTGTTTCTTAATAAGAACTTTTTATAACCAAACATTAACAATAGTTTGAACTCACCTCTGGAAGCACAAGAAAGGTACAATGTGGTGTGGTTCAAGAACCTTAAAAGTGGCATAATGAGTTTGAGATCAAAGAAATAGGCATTGCCAAATATAGTATCACACTTAAAAAATCCACGTTGTGCTACATTTAACTTCAGTACACGTCCTGTTATTGCACGTGACGTCACAAAAATTCTTGTTTGTAGCATTTTGACTAATTTGTATAAAAAAAAAAAGGTATAAAAAAAATTCAGTTTCCAAAATAGAAAAAAGTTCCCTAGCTAAGCCGTTTCTCTCAATTTGTTTTGAAATTATGACGCAAATAATTGTGAGCCTGCTATCCAATTAGGTGCAATTCACTATTCAGTGATGTAAAGAATATCAATGTGTCAGTGTGATGAATGAAGAGGAACGACAAGCTTTATAGATGGCTATTGTGCCCCGCCAACTTGCTGATGAAAGTAAGGGCGACACGGGGATGATGACAATACATGACCTCTTCATTCATTCCATTCTAGTATATCCTGCAGTTATGCTCTGTCTCACTATGGGGTTCCGTTTGCTAAACGCAAATTTTTTTTTCAATTTTCAACTACAATTTTTTTTACAGAACAGTGCGTAAAGTACACCAATAGAAGAAATCCACAAATGATTCCACGAGGAGGTATTTTATCTATAAGGTAAACAATATTTTTTTTAAACTAATGCTCAACAGCTACGTAAAAGCAGGAAGTCATGCCTCAGAAAAAGTGATAGAATTATGCGACTTTGGGTTTTAAGATTTCCGAGAGGGGCGGAGCAGTATCGTTGTCTGGAATTAGGACCACGGACATTTGATATTTCCGCTTAGAAAGTTGGCCAATGGCGATACTTGTAATGTGAATGACTTGTGTGCTAAACACGTTGGACAATACACTGAGAAGCATGCTAGAGTTGAAAATCCACAATTCAAACTGTTTTATTAAAATGCATTGACTTCCAAACTCGGCCTAATTTTAACTTTTGTTGTAGACATAAAGCAGAATCTGGCAAAGTCAGCGTTGCCGTAAAATCTACTGCATATGAATATTCCCAAGTTTAAAACGTTGCTGTCCTCAAGATCAGATAGATACGTTAGCTTTTGAGGATTACCTTTTGCATAAAACTTTTTAAAAAGGGGGCTTTGAAAATAGAGAAAAACCAGGTCGCTGGAAGTCACTAAGTCCAATTTTTGTGGCTTTTTAACCCTTTTATATCACTAATTGATTAGAAAATTGAGCAGATTTCCAGTGTAAGTCTAACAGATTTTTAGAAAAAAGAGAGGTAGACCTTGGGATTGAGTTGTTCACAGTTGGGTTGTGAAAGCGTAACTGAACAGAAAACGACACAAAGTTAAAGATTAAGAAAAGAATTTTAGTCAAAACGTAATTTGTTGAAAAACTTTACTTCTTGAAAATAGAGTTAGAGAAAGTGCCGTTAGAAGGCGTTTTTTTAACTACAATTAATTAGAATTGACAACGGTCAATTCTACAAACAAAATCATTGTTGATTCAAAAGACTTTATTTATATTGTCACGACCACAATGCCAACGACCTCGTCGACACCGTGGACGCGACATCATTAGGTTATGTAGCTTTAGTTACATTATTTGCGGACGTGTGTCTGCGTAGTCTTAGTCCCTTATCTTGTTTGTCATTTGTCAGTTCGTCAGAGTTCATTTGTCTTGTCGATCTTGTCCTTGTGACTACTGCTATAAATAGCAGTGGCAGTCAGTTTGTTCTTGGTCAGTCGGTCCTGGGTCATTTGTTGTTTGTCTATTGTTCAGGACCCTGGCCCCGCCGACTAGGCCCCGCCGACTAGGCCCCGACATTGACCTTTGCTGGCCCCACCCAGATTGTTACCCTAGTTTTAGCTCTGTGCAAATAAAAGTTATTTGCACTCTTCTTCTCGTCAAGTCTTGTCCTGCGTTTATTGCCTAGCAAGTAGCCGAGTCGACTCTGCCATTGAGCTCATCACCCACAGCACAGTCGACCCCGCCGAGAGTTCACGGTGGCACTTGAGGTCCCCGTGACAATATTTTGTGGTAACTTGTTTTCATAAAATTAACTGCAATTTAGATTGGAGCGTTTAAGCAAGGATCAAAGCATTTGAGCGTAGCAGTTGTTAATGTTGGATACCACGATGCCGAACTGGTTTAGGCTTGGAAGTTTGGATAATTTTTTTGAAAGTAGACTTTGCAGCACCGAATCTCAGATAACTTGTTGTTTTGTAGTTATTAACAATGAAAAACTGAGCTTAGTTTTTAATACTTATTTGAAATAAAAACTAAATTCCTATTTATGTTGTGCTATAGGCTTGAAGTATAATGCTAGAATCAACAATCAGTTCTATTTACATTAAACTCTAATAACGCAATAATCTTACCTACCCCTGCCTTAAATTTCCAAATAGTGCCCCAG
>JAQFYP010001231.1:0-16504 GCA_034694865.1 Bilobella braunerae
TGAAGACACGCAACAAATTATACCATTGCACAGTGGGACCGATTTGACTCAAAACTGTCCAAAAACCTTTTATTGACAGCATGCTAAAGAAACACTACTAACTGCACCGCATCCAAATTGTGCACAACAATTTTTGTTAATAGTGCACCCTTTAAAGGGGATCTTTTGACAATTTTATATACAAATGTGACAGGGTGAGCCGATTTGGGCCATACTTGAATTCAGCCTTCGCAATGGCACATGAATTTCCGGTACACAATTTGGTAATGATCTGACACATTTATATGTTGATTAAGAGTATTTTACCTTGAGCTATGACCCCGATGGGTTTGACCCACCAACCCCATCTGTAAACCTAGTTTTTGAATTGTCCGAAAGAATTTATGTGCAAAATTTGGGGACGCTGTGACATGAGGTTTGTCTGCTAGCGTGTAACGGACAGATGGACATGAGGAGCTCTAGCTCGGGCTAAAAAGGGACAGTTAGTGTTCGTGTTCGAAAAGCACTATATGTTCGAAGAGAAATTATAAAAAAAAATCCCATCTCCTAGGATTTGCTAGTTTGGTTTAACACCTTAAATACTTAACAAAATAGATACAGTGAGTATTTTTTTTGTATTCAAAACCATAGATCAAAAACTTTATTTTATACAGTGCGTTTCTTAAGTATTGGCTTGAGAGACCCAATCAAAGCAATACGAAACACAAATTCAATCTGGTTAAATCTTCAACGCAGCCCTGTGAAAAATGAGAAATTGTCAAAAGCATCAAGTCAGATTTATGGGCTTTCTGTTCTAAATTTTTTTTACAATGCTTTGTATGTTGCTCAAATTTTGCAAATTTATCTTGCAAAGATAAAGTATCGAAATCATTAGATTTTTCGAATTGTAATTTTAAAGACATTTCGATGCATTATAAATATAAAAGTTAGGCATCTATCATAACTCTGTAACTATTCAAATTGGAAAAATTAACGGCGAGAAAATAAAAAAAAAAGTCTTGTACGGCGGAATGTCGATAAGCAAGGCAGGCACAACATTTGGAGGTTTTCAATTGATCAATTGCTAATGTTCTCAAACTTCTCAAATCCATCCTTGCTCTCCATGAGTGAAAGTACGACTTTGATTGCGTGGTTCATGAGTTCCATTCAAAGATGCAGTCGAGGAAGATGAGGGTCTGTGACACGAGGTCGTAGACCGATTTGTTTCCCTCTTGACGCAGGAAGCGCCGAGCGTTGTCAAAGGTCAATTACTAAATTAAGTCAATTAGAAATTCAATGGAAGCAATATGTTTTCAATTTGCGAATTTCCCTCGGTAAATTAGGTGCTCTACCTACATATCCAAATTACGATTTTCACAGAGGAGTTGGGGAAAGCGCAGAGAGCTCTCGACGAGTGTCTCTCTTGGATGTCGTATGTTGGAAATCATATTTACGCAGAACTGTTGTCGCAACGCCGGTGAGTTAGTATTCATCCTCTGTCGCAAGAGACGGGCCCGTTTTATACAGATCATTGTAGTACATGGTGGTTATACAGAGCATTTCAAAAAACTGTTTGGCCGACAGTTTCTGAATCTCGGACCAATGTGCAATTTTGGATTTTTAACTTTTACGCCATACATAAAAAAAATAACAATTTTAGGGGGTATTGGCCAAGTAATTGCAGTTAGCATTTATTTGATTATTATATTATATTTTTTTACAAAGGATTAGAAATCGCACTGCGCATGGCTTTTTGGGTGCGAGTAGGAAGGAGTTACCACCAACCTTACCACCAGCGTTTACTAAGTAAACATGGATGATTATAGAGAGCGTTTCAAAAGGTGTTGTGTGAGTTTTGGCCGACATTTCTCTACATTACGACCAGAGTGCAAATTAAAGATTTTGCGTTGATCTTCACGACATACATCTCTTTTAGGAAAGCTATAAAAACCTTTGCAGTTACAACTTCGTTCCCACGAAAGTTTCTTGTATATGATTAAGGAATTTTTTTAGTAAGCACAGACATACAGAGCATTTCCAAACCATTTATTACAGAGAGTTATTTAGTAAAGGCTACACAGATCATTTCAAAAACTTGTGTATGAGATTTGTTTCTCTACATTTTATCTATAGTGCAATTGTCAATTTTAAGCTACACGCCATACACAAAAATATATGTTTCAAGAGGCATTAAATATTTCACTGCAGTTGAAATTTCTCTTTTGGAGTTTTTGATACATAAGTAAAAAACGTACTGTACATGGCTCTCTCTACCATTACATTACTTTGCAATAAATGATTAAAAAATTTACTGTACAAAAAGGAGACTTTGTTACAAGTGGTAAAGATTTACAAATTTTTTATGCCTCAAAATTCAATCAATTTAAATCTCCTTTGATCCAAATCTCTTGCCCTAAGGAGGTTTCAAGTATTCAGAGAGTACAAGTATCAGATGTAGGTATAAATCAAACACAATTTCAAATTTCATCTACACACTGTTAAAAACTCAAAATTGCCTGTGTTTGAAGGGTTTGGAATTTAAGAACAATTTTTGAACTTTTGAATTGCGATTATTTAAAAAAAATGCAGCAAATGAAACAACTTTGAAAGGCAACTTAGCGTTTACCCTACTAATTTTACACTTAGCAATTTTTAGAAAACAGAAATTCTAAGCCGTACTACAGTAACGTACTACACAAAACTACTTCATTATAATTTGTGTTCCAAAACTCCAAGATGACAATAATGTATTGTCTAAGAATTTATGAAAGTCCGTGTACATTTTAAAAATATAAAAATCCGCAAAAACGTAAAAAATTTCAACTATAAACCTAGTGGTTTATGTGGTTCTACATGTGTAATAACTTTCCAACGGCGCAGAGCTCCGTATTTGAAAACATGCTTCACATGAACTTTGAATTTGCGTCAAGCGTTTTAGCTCCTTAAAAATCGCTCGGTATAAGTCAGAGATGGGCGCACACGTCAATTGGCTTGTTTTTCAGATAATTATAAGAATTGACGTTTTCTGAAACATTTCGTTAAGCAAAGCTTCTGTACACTCTAAACCACCGACTAACTGTATCATGATTGAATTTACGAACATTAGTTTGAATTTTTTTTGAACGGCGTAAAAGTCAATAAAACTTTAAATAAAAACGTCTAAATTAAGCGTCCGAAACATGCAGTAAGACGGAAAAAATCTCATTGCGTTCTTTAAGAAATGCTTTGTACAGAAGGCGTAAAATTGTAGGGAAGAATAAACTTCGAAATTTTAAACTAGCAGATGATCAATTTTTAACTTGCTTTCTCTGTTCAAATTTCCTTCCGTGAGAGAATGTTCTCTGGAGAACATTGAGAATTTGGATGCAGAGCTCACTTTCACTCTCATCACCCAATTTCTACGCTTCGGAAATGAACCTAGAAGAAAAGAGAAAATAGAATAATTTTTTAAAAGTTGAAAAGATTGCTTTTCTAAAAATTGAAATTTAGAACAAATAAAAAAGTGCTCCATTCTTTGCGATAATCTTTTTTTCGGATTAGTTTGTGTAATAAACGAATCAAAGAAGTTTTATTTTATAGATGGTATTTGAAATTTGAAAAATAATTTAGAATACTTTCAAACACTGCAATGAGTGCTTTTTATACCTTTTTTTTTGTTTCAATTTACTTTTTGAATTATTGAAAAACGGGCATGTTTTGTTATTGTTTGAAGGAACACAGGTGCAAAATACTAATTGGTCAATGATGCATTACACAGTTCCAACATGCTTCTAGTAATGGTCACAGTACTGCCTCGTTGATAGGGAAGTGTAACATGTGCGAAGCGTTTTATAATTAACGGTCAATGTAAAGGGAGAAGAGAAAGTAGACAATGAAAGCAAAAGATTGACCCAGCAAAAAAACAACCTTCACTTTCAAACTTTTTTGAAGTATTCTCTTTTAAAGTGTTTTGTTTCAAAAATTTTAAGTTTCACAAGTTGTGACGAACGAAAAAGGTTTGCGAGGATTCACATGTTTCACTAATAATATAATTTCGAGAATTTATTTTTTCTAATTATTGTACCTACTATTCTTATTCTACTTATCTATCTACTTTTGAAAAATGTATGTAAAAAAAGCAAGACAATTAGCAACACAACATTCAGAACACATGTTCTAAATAAGGCCAAGGAAATGTTAAAGAAATATACCGTGTGTTTCTTTTACAAGAAACTGAAAATTCTTGTTAGGTTCAATAAAATGCGCTACCTGACGTTATGAGCGTTAGCGTACATTTGAGCTATTGAACAGTGCAGTACTTTCTTTCGGTGAAAGTGCCACGAAGTTGCCAAATTGGCTTTTTGATGTGTTCAATTGAAATGTTAAAAAAAAGTATTAATTTGAATTTTTGTAAAAAAAAAAAAAATATTAACAGTTTAGAGTAATTTTGAAAACAAAGCTGCATACTTTCTTGTTCAAATTAATTTTAATAGGATCTATAGAAAGTTTTCAATTTATAGCTCGGTTTTACTAACAAAGAAAGTTGTGAAGTAATTTTTAACTTACCTAAACTGGCGTGAGTTCCAAAATTAAATTTTAAACCGTGCGCTTGGCTTTATATCTAACTAGAAAGGAAACCCTACTAAGACGGAGCTATGTGCCAGTCTATATTATGATTTATATATTTAATTTGTGGAGTTTTCACGATAACAAATTCTTAAAATGCCCATCTGCGGAAGCTAGACGATTTAATAATGGTGTGTATGCTTTAGTTCAATTCAGTTTTTAAGTTTTGAATTCACCCGGGTGTACCTGGTGTTTCGAGTCTCTTTGAGTTGTTTCGAAAATTTCTCTACTTTCTAGAGAAAAATGGAGAGATTTTCTCAAATGCAGAATAAACCTTATTGTTTAGAAATCAAAATTTTTTGCACGTCCGCAATATAAACTCCGTATTACTTGATTTGGGGCCAAAATAAAAATTGACAATTTATCATCCTCAAAATTAAGGAAAGTCTCTGTACAGTTGAAAACTAATAAATAAGAAGAAAAATGAAAACAACAAAAAAGAGGTGAACCATTCGCACATAACTAGCAATAATTATATTTTGCACTGTTAAAGTTCATCAGAATTTTCAAACGGCGTAAAGCCACATTGTTGTCAATTTACATTCTTTTGAATCTTGGTTCAAACGGTGTGTTCTTTTTTCTAAATTGAGAAAGGCTGCCAAGCCAGTAGGACTGTCATGGAAAAAGTGCGAAAACACAAAAATTATAGAAGAACGGTATTGTACAAAAAACGCCCAAATAAAGTTTTTGTGTTAGAAAGTATGATTTTTATTTTAATAATGGTAATTCTTTTCAATCAAGACAACCTCACAAAGCCTTTGTGTTTTATATAAACTGTAGTGCTGGTATGTCGTCTGGTATCTGCTTTAACTAGTTTTTTCCCGATTATTTACAACTGTTGCCCTATGGCGTAATGGTAATAAATGTTACTTTAAACTCAAACATCGCGGGTTCGAATCCTCCCACCGTAATTTTAATTTTTTTTAACAATAAACTTTTCGCAATGGCTCAAAACCATCTCAAATTTCCTTTCAAACTCAAACTGTCTCAAACTGTGCATTCATTTAGCTGATTGTGATTAACAAACCTAATATAAATAAACTTTAATTAAATATTATTTTTTCGCAAAATCTGCTTAAATATAGATAGCATAAAGTGCTCTGAAGCTAATTGTATGAAATAGCTTAAAATCAATTCCTAATTAGTTAATTGTGTCAAACTGTTATTGAGACTATTGAGAAATAGCTTTACCTGGAATCAGGGATTCTTAAGTACAGTGAAGCTAACTAAAACCTCTAAATAGCTTAAAAACAATTCAATTTAGTTAATTGTTGTTTAATAACAACAACAATTAAATTTTGAAAATTGTAAAAAATATATATATATATATATATATAGTTTAACAAACTGTGCTTTACAAATTACAAGTTTAAGTACCCCAAAAACGGGAACAGATATGGTACTCGCGTACTATGACGGCTTGTTTAGCTAGTTATTTAAAAAAAACGATAAATCTACTTTTGTCTTGTACGTACAGTGTTTTTTTTAGTCAAACATATGACTGCAAACTTTTAATGATGGAATCTTTGATAGTTGACAATGCGGCATTGAATACCGATAAATTGTTGAATAGGGTAAAGTCAATATGTCCATAATTTTTTAGCACCCTGCTAGTACGCTTCCTTAAGCACAAGAAGAAGATCCGTATCAAAACTTTCAATAGAACACAAGGTAAACCAAGAAAAACAACTTTTCACTTCGTGCTGCATAAATTTTTGTGATTTTTTTTTCAAAATAGAAGTGAAAGTTAGCAAATTTTACCTAATTCACTTTCACTCACATATCACAAACAAAATGGTGCAATTCATTTTTCGTTTCTTGTTTCATCAAAAATGGCATAGAATCCAGATTTTATACTGGGCATTGTTTAAGGTTTAAAAATTTGTTTCAAACAAAAATGATACTAAGCCGAGTAATTCATTACATTAAAAATGAAGAAATAACCGAAAGCTGCTGTAGAGCGTCAGGTCACTTCAATAATTAAGAGAAATAATTTTTTCATGGTTTTCTTAAATGAGTGCGTTTATCAGCGAAATAGAACAAAAAACGTACTTTTTTTTTGTTTTTAAGGTTAAGTAACCTTACAATTATTCTACTATAATAATAATAATATTACAAAATATTTCGTCATTGCTAATCCTCAAAAACTTCTCAATTCCGTCCTTGATCTCCATGAGTGAGAGTAAGAGTTTGCTTGCGTGGTTCTACAGTTCCATGAGCAACTCCTTGCGCGGCTTGGACAAGGGCACGATGTCATGGGCCACGAAGGTCGTGAAGATGTCGATGGCATTCGACTCGTGAAGGATAAGGGCACTGTGGTTTTCCACGCAAGGTCAAAGGGTCTGATTGGTTAGGGAAATGTTGTGTTAGTCCACGAGGAGCTAGGACTACCTTTGTTCGAGTCAAGGGTGCAGTGGTGAAGGAAGACGTAGGTATGTGAAGGTTTTAGGCCGACTTGTTCCCTTGCTAACGAAAGAAGCGCTGAGTGAGGTCAAAGGTCAGTTAAAGAAATTTGGTCAAGTGACAATTAACGATGAACCCGTTCTCGTTTTGCATATTTTTTTTGGGAAATTAATATCTACACATGGATTTATTTTCAAAAACAGTTGGAGAAAGCGGGGAGAGCGTCTTTCGATGACCACGATGTCGAATTTATGAAATTGGGTTGCATTGCATAGTTAGAAAAACACTGAAATTTTTACCAAAATGCAATCCTACATTCTACTTCTAGGCAGTCTGCTTAAGCCAAGAATAGTAGAATGTTGGAGGATAGTTTGACGCAAAGGAAATTTAACAATTTTTCGTACTCTTAGAATCTAAATTTTCTAGAGTAAAGGTTAAATTTTTGAAAGCTCAAAATTGAAATGTTCCTTTAATCATACAATCCAACCTTGAAGCTGCGTAACCATCTTTACGTATAACCGTGGACAATCGCGTTCGTCGTTGTTTTCTAAATTTCGACCAACGACAAATTTTTGGAATTTTGCCATACATGAAAAATGTTTGTTTTAGCATGCTAGAAATAAATTATCAAAGATAGATGTCTGGATTGACCGGTTTAGCATGTTTTCTAACGTTATGTTCAAAACGCCTAATATTTTATGTACATCAGCATTATCAGATGATGGCAAAAAATTATCCCCGCAAATACAAAGTTGTCCTAAAGTATTCAAAACTGAAACTAAAATTTCCAATTTTCAAAAATTTTACAAATTCTTCTTCATTTTCACTTCCAACGCACAATGAGTTTTCACAAAATTTTCAAATGGCACTTTTCTCACTCGACTCTAAGAGAGTTTTAAGTGGCTAAGTAGTATTACCTTTAAGAAGCACATTTTAACTAAAAACTTAATAAAGCTGTTAACTTATGTTGTTACGAAAACGTGCCAACATTCTAGAGATAAAAAAGCTTGCAGTATACAGAGACTTTTTTTAAATACAGAATGAAACAATATTTTTAGAAATCAGAAATTTTTGTCAGTCTTGCAAGTACTGCACAAAACAAGTCTCCGGTAAAACTTGATTTGTGAGCAAAAGTGAAATTGACAATCATCCTCAAACTTAAGAAAGGCTCTGTACAGTTGTAAACTATCAAAAAGTTGAAACAGTGAATTAGGTAAGCATTTAGTTGGAATAGTGGAATAGTTTCGTGGTAATTAAGAAAGAAACAGTTATAGCTTCCCGATATTACAATTTAAAAAAGCCTCTGTAGATTTTGACCCGTCTTGGCTTACCACAAAGCAGTGCAGAAGACTTTTTCTTCTTTTTCTATATTTTATTTTATTTGCATATGTCAAACCTCTCCTTTTCCACAAATTTTTTTGAAGGATTTAGAAAAAAAAGTTAGAAAATATTTTGAAAATAACAACAATTTGAATTCAAATTTTCTAAAATATTGTTAAAGCTTTTAATTTAATTCACTGAAAATATGCCCTATTTTTCTAACTTTTTTTTAAAAATGTCGGCCACCATGTATCAGTTTTCTTTGATTTTTTCTAGAATATTTTTTATCGAATGCAGTTTTCATATCTTGGTTCATCTTTTATATTTCAGTTTTATGAAAATTTGAGGAAAGGTCTGTTCGATTTTCTGAAAATGCTTTATTTTAGCATGCATTTTTTTTTGCTGGTTCCAAATCTGCTAATCCCGTGACCCCTGTAGGTCAACTTACTTATCGACCATCGTAAAAATTTTCCGAAAGAATTTTGTCTAGCTTTTTTAGATTTTGAGGTCAAACTTTCCTAGAAGGGTCACGCAAGCGTGAAAACCGAGTTCTTCATTGTAAGCGCTTGTGAATTGAACCCTTACATAAACATTTACACAGAATCTGACCTCAAGCTAAACGAAACCCGTTTCTGTTTCCGTTTCCTCGATGAAACAAAACATGGAAACAAAACCGAAACGCCCATTTTTCGTTGACTTTTAATCTTGCAGCATGAAGTTCACACACAGAATATAAAAGCCACGCTTATCAAACACATCGTCATTATGTTTAGCGGAAATCTCCTAAACCAAAAACGTTGAAAAATATTTTCTCTGTGAAATTTATTTTGAAAAAGGACAATCGACGTCCAAATTTAGACATTAGACAAGTAATTTGGCAAGTTGGAATTTGAAGTGTAATTTAAACACAAAAATTAGAAAAAGTCCAACTGCTTCTTTGTGAGAATATTTTTTAAATGGATTATGGTTTAAAACAATAAATTTCAGCTAGTCTTGCTTTGATTTCGCCTAGATTTTGTATTTAAAAAAAAGTTTCGTCGTCAGAATTTAAAATAAAAATTAGAAGAGAAAAGTAATAATTTTCAAATTTAATAATTCTTAATTGTTAAACTCTTTAACTAATTTTATTCAGTGCAATAATACCATATACATCTTCTTGTGACTCAATTTTCGATTTTTTGCAGACAATAAGGTGCCTTCACCACCTCATTGCTTAGAAAATTTATTAGAATATTTTTGCCAAGGACAACTTCCGATCTGGAAAGTCATCAAATTTTATGATTAAGATATCAGAAATTTAGAATTTCTTGTTCATAATTATTATTCTGAAATTAACATATTGTTAATATTAACATATTAACATATTAAAATTAGTCAATTGAAATTAGTCAGACTACAGACTACTCAATGAAGTGCTTGTCTCTGCGAACAGATACATAAGAAATTAGCACGAGCTGTCATCCACTTCATTGGAAAAAAGAATCTTTTTCTAAGAATTGCATTAAAACTATTTTTAAAAGCTTTTCTAAAATATTAAATAAAATCGCTTTGTACAGGTTACGTTGTACTGGTACAGTTGCAATGGCTCCAGCGACGATACAGCCCAACATATACAGAGATTTTTTTTAAATTAGCGTTTAAGCTAACGTAAAGCAAAGAAAGCGGAAAATAAACTAATTGCGTAGTTGGCGCTACAAAAAAAAAAAAAAAATTCCTGATCGAGAGAAAGTTTGCTTTCACTTTGAGATCCCCGCTTCCAGACTTCCTTACCGTAATGTTTTTTTTTTTCAAACTTATCGCAACTAAAAAAAAGCAAAAAATACGGAAAATAAGAGACATACTTGTCTTAACAGAGAATTTTGGCTGGGAAAGTCTGAAATTTTGGAAAAAATTACAACAAATTATGAAAATGTCATAATCATTTTCCCTTTAAGCTGAAAGTTAGAATTTTGAGTGGTGCCGGATTTGATATTGTGTTTTTGAAAAATGAAAAAAGAAGCAAATTGAGAACAATTCCACTACGCCGTGTATTACCTTTTGCATCGTGAAAATTTTATTTGATCTTGAATATACACACCAATTAGTATTGCAGATTTCAGTAATCAATGCACTTTGGAGAAATAGCACTGCAGGTTACGCTGCGTATATGAAAATTAGTATTGCAGATTTCAGTAATCAATGCACTTTGGAAAAATAGCACTGCAGGTTACGCTGCGTATATGAACGTATGCCCGCGGATGTAAAATTCGAAAATTTAGAATAAATGAAGTGCATTGCAAAAAAAAACTAGTTCAAAATAAAAATAAAATATGTATCCATATCCATTTATTCTCAGCGTAAATATTAATTATTAATATTAGTAGCATAATTTGAATCCTATTATACAGATCGGTTCCATCTCAATACCGAGAAAACTAAAACCGAGAACGACCATAACGAGAAATCATTTAATCAAATTTATTTATCAACTGCCTTGATAATTTTACACGGTTCTAAATTTCGAATGATTTTCGATCGGCGTAAAACAATGCACTTCCCACAAGCATTGTTTTTCTTAAACGTTGAAATTGTAACCATTGAAAAATCGGAACACGGAATCGAATAAGAAGGCTATGGGGTCAGGACACAATTTTTAAAGCTAATTAATATTAAACTGTGTCACGAGGTTTTTGAAAAAGGCACTGTACAGCACAGAGCTAGGGTAACTTGATTTTTATCCCGAAAATTAAGTTGACTACGTACTCACAAAAATTGAGGAAAGTCTCTGTACATCCCAAAAATTCCAAAGCCCAACAAGATATTGAGCTAGATATCCTAGCATTCTACGGTTCTAAATTTGGACTAATTTTCCAACGGCCCAAAGCCCTCCATTTGATAAAAGAACAATTGATTGTTCTGGAACTTTGGAATTGTGTCATTCATAAGCGTCTTCGGTATCGAAGAATTGCACGGAACAAATAAACGGTGGGGTTTTGAAGACTCTAGATTTGTTTCAAGCTAATTAAAAAAGTTGGTGGTTTCCGAGATAGTAAAAGGACTTGTTTATACTCACTGAGTATATACTTAAAGAGCGTTGACTTTTAAGTACTCAAAATTCTAATGCGCAAAGTAGCGTAGAGCAGTGAGTAGTGCGTACGGAATGTAGTAAAGTAGAAGTGTGTATAAGAAGTCTAAGTGAGTATAGTAGTAAAGAGAAATGAGTAGCGGAAATTGTACTGAGTAGTGAGCAGCTGAGTAGCTACTCTTTGAGTTTCTTCATGAATGGCCTTGTTACATTATGGCTCCTTGTTTGAACTTGATACTTGATTAACCATCGAAATACAATTCTGTTGGAAAAAATTGATTTTGAACAAAATACCAATTGCTTTCAGTTCTTCAGTGAAGTCATCTGTTAACACTAGTTTTTTTTATCACTTTCCACCATTTTATTTCTACATGCTCCAGGAATCTTACAATTTCCACTTATTTGGAGTAGGGTAAGACGGAAATTCCAAATTTTCAAGCAGATGACCGCACTGTAATTTACTTTCTCTGTGCAAATTTCCTTCCATTTTGTATTGGAAAAAAATACCGCTTGGGACTCAAATTTTTAGAAAACATTTAGAAAAGAAAACTATTTTCAATTGAAAATGTAAAAAAAAAATTAACAATTTCTTGCAGTAATTTGATCACTGCAAGAAAGTTTTATACTTTTTTTTCTTCAGATTCTTTTTAATTTTTTCGAAAATATTGGCTGCCATTCACATCTTTGCTCCGAATTTTGCTAGATTTCTAATTCACAAAAATAGTTACCTCTAAATTGATGATGTTTTGTTTTAATTTTGAAAATTTTGAAGCTCTTTGTTTTAAAAATAATATGCTCTCTAAATGAAATTTGTGTTTCTGAGGTACGTTTTTTTTAAATCAGTCAAAACCCCCAAAATAAAAAGCTGTACAGAGACTTTCTTAAAAGCAGAGTGAATAATCCTACTTCTACTAATACTCCTACTAATAATCCGAAAACTGAAATTCAAAGCCATAATACGGCTTTGTATCTAAAAAAAATACCGTATATCGTATATATCCGTATATCGTTAAACGTAGAAATGAGACGAAATGAATGTATGTACTAACAAAACTGCAATATTCTACTAGTCTAAGTTTTCAAAAAATTTCTCAACGGAGCATCGTCCTGCAGCTGTAAAATGAGTTGAGTTGAGTTTCTTCTCAAACTTAGAATTGTGTCACACGCGATTTAGCTCTTAAAAAATGGGTTTGAATTTTTTGCAGTCTTTTGAATCGCTAGGTTGGTTAATTTCTTAATTTTCGAAAAAAAATTCCAAATATTCGAAAATAAAAACTGCGTAAACGGCGTAAATCTCTAAATAATTTTTAGTCGTCAGCACGCATGGAAACGACAAAGTTTCCAAATTGCGTTTTTGCCCGTTTGTTAAAAAATGCTCTGTACACAAGTCGTAAATTCAGTACTGTGCCTTCATAAAATTGTGACTTTTGGAGCATGAGGCCAAGTTATGGTAGAAGCTTCAGTGAAGTTCCGCCGTTTCGCCACTGAGCAACGTAATGCTAAGGTTGATGGACTGCTGGAGAACTTCCGGTCCTTTGTCCAGCTTCGTCAGGAGCATAACCACCAGTTTAGACGCTCCCAATTGGTCCAAAATAAAGGAAGACAGGAGGACAAAATTGCAAAAGGAGACAAATTGAATTAAGAATATGCTTCTTTCCAATATTTCTCTGGATTTACCGCCTTTTTTTCAGTGACACAAATTGCTGACTAGTTTACAGGCCAATTAAAAAGAGCTTTTGATTAAAGGCCACTTGAATAAGAGCCCTTAATTTGAGAGAGAAAATAGGACGTACAGCTGCGCAGTGCGTCAAGAGGAAGGAGCCTAAATACGGATAAAAATCAGGGCTTTGACGGATTTCGGATTCTTCCAAATCCGGATTTTTTTTGTAAAAGAGGCAATATAGACATGTAAACAATATAGACTAAATAAGAACTTAATTATGTTTCCAAATTCTTTGAAATATGGAATTTATGGTTGTACTTTATGATTTTTGGTAAATGAAATTTGCCAATACCGATTAGTTAGTTTTTATGAACAACTTAGGGCCTTTCTAATTTAAAGTATTTGTGGAATTGTGCAAAGTTTTGTTTATTTCAACAAATACATATTTTAGATTTGTATTGTAAGCGGTGGAACTATCATTGTCCGCAATCTTGAGCATAAATATACAAAGAAATGAATTTGTCGAGATGTTTCAAAACACTAATTTTCTTAAACAATAGTATATTTTTCGAGTCGCTTTAGTAAACTTTGTTCCAATTAGCAAAAATAATGTCACATAATTAATGTCCTAGAAACTGGAATCACTAACTGTACTTGCTTCAAGCGTTAATTTCCGACTGAAGTTCAAATCATACTAAACTAAAACTGAACAAAAAAAACTTCACGAAACGTCTGTGGAATAAGTGTTTGACATTGATTAGAATTTATAATACTTTTCCAAATCTTGAAGCATTAATAAAATAAGTATTGTAAAGTTACAACTTAGCAAATTTGTCTTGGCAAAAACTTTAGGTATCCTAAGTTATAAATTTAAATGAATTAAAATTCCCAAGAGCAGCTTCTAGAGTGGAATGCTTAAAACCTCTATACCTAACAATGTGATCAATTTAGCTGCAAATTTTGGAGAAATTGAATAAGCTTTGCTAAGATTTTATTTTATTTTAATACAAATTTGCATTGTTCAGTAAAGCATTTGAACTAAATAATCGCATATATTGAATAATATGGTTATTTTGGTTGGCTACTTCTTAACACGGATTTAAATCCGGAATCTTTTCGAAACCCCTTAAATCTACCAAATCCGGATTTTTTAAAATGCCACGGATTTGTGACCCCTAGTCCCGAGTTAATTGTTTGATAATTTGGCCTGTAAAACTCATTTCACTAAAAGAAATCGAAAAAGAAAGAAAAAATTACTTTCACTTTTCTACCATCTGCTAATCTAGAATTTAGAATTTCATAAATTCTACTTTTTCATTGCCATCTGCTCTTCAAATTGTCACATTACTATTTGGAAAATTTAGAGTTTGGAAAAACAAACTTCATAATTTTCAGCTAACAGATGACCAATCTGTAACTTAATTTCTCTCTGCATATTTCCTTCCATGAGAAAATTTCCAGGAGAACATGGAGGATTCGAATGAAGAGCTCACTTTTACTCTTTTCCGCCAATTTTTCCAAATGCGAAAGAAACCTGGAAGAAAAAATAAATTAGAATGACTTTTAAAAGTTGAAAAGATTGATTTTCCAAAAAGTGAAATTTAGAACAAGTTCAAACAGTGCTCCATTCTTTGCGCTATTCTATTCCCAATCGTGGTGGGTTTTATCCGACGTTTCTCTACAGTTCCGCCATAGTGCAGTTTACGATTTTGAGCTTCACGCAGTACACCAATATACATGTTTTAGGAGGCAGCAACTAATTAATTGCAGATAGTCATTCTCTTTTGTGTTTTTTTTCAATAAATATTTGAAAAACTTACTGTAGATCGCTTTCTCTACATGGATTCTCGATGAATGATAAAAAATGCAGTGTACATAAAGGGGACTTTGTTACAAGTGGTTATGGATTTAAAAAATTATTTCACCTTTCATTGCTGAAAGGCATCTGAATCCAAAGGCAATGTCCTTGGTGGCATTGAGCATATCTTCGGACTTTTTGTTCGAAACGCGAAAGTTTTTTGTCCATCTCAAATCTTGAAAATTATGAAAAAAAGAAGCTTTTCTTTAAGAAAAATAAAATTGTTCTAAACTTTCACAAATTGTTCCAAAAATAAGACCCGCTTGGTTTAAAATTGTATGAATCTGTTAAAAAATTGAAAAATAGCTTCAAAATTGTCCAAATTTGACCATAATTGTACCATTTGTCAGTTTGTCTTTAGAGAGAGTGCTATGAGTGAGTGTCGCTTTGGAGTCGCCGCGAGCGATAGCGCTGATTTTCGTTTTTACCAAACCTCAAATCAGCGCCAACTTCCTTGAGCACGTAGAACCTACAAGAAAAGAATCAGCGATCCAGTGAACGGCCTCTCACAATATGCTCCGTTATTAGTTCTAATCTATGTTTTCTGGATTAATTCTTGTAATGAATTGAAGCAGTTTCCCACACAGAACCCGTACTGTACCAAAATCTGCATATTTACTAGAACATGACAATTCATCGAAAAACAAACACAAGTTGTTTGTGACACAGATCTTTTTAAGAAAAAAAATAGTCGACGTCAAATTAAAAGAAAAATTAATTTCATAGATGGTATGTGAAACTTGATATTTTGAAAGAATTTAGAACACCTTTAAACACTGCTACTTTCTAAACACTGCTAATTATTTTCTTTTGAAATCAACAAATGAATTTTTGAAGAAAGGATTTTTTAGAATCGATTTCAGCGTATGTTGATTTTCCTAGATTTCGCATTTAAAAAAATACAGCTTGAGGCTCAAAATTTTAGAAAACATTTCGAATAGAGAACAGTAATTTTAATTTGAAATTAAAAAAAATGACAATTGCATATGTAATTTCGATCACTACATATGTGCTCCTTATAACTTTTTTTAATTTGAAAACTTAGCCACCAATTATCGGTTTACTTCGAATTTTGCGGGAATATTTTTTGCGAAAGCAAGTTGTGATATGGAAATACATCAATATTTGTAGTTCAGATTTTGAAATTTAAAACTCCTGTGCGTACTTGTTACTTGAAATTATTTATTCGAGATTAGTTAATTGAAATTAGTTCCAAAACTACTTCCAAAATTAGATCACCCGCTTTCTTCACAAGGATTTGAACCTGCTGGGTGACGTTGCTAGGCAACGGGGACATCTTTAAAACAAAATTAAGTTAATTAATTGAAATTAACGTAATTACAATTAAGTTAATTAGTTTAGTTGCTAAAAGAAGAACTTTTGAGCCTTCGCTCTGGAATAAAAATTTAAAATTTTCAACCAATTTAAAATGAGTATGTTCAACGCAAGGCATACAGACACTGTCTCAAATGCAGAATGAACCAATTATGGAAATTCTAGAAATTCTTGGACGTACTAAGGTAAAGTACTGCGTCTGTTGGAATAATTAACTAAAAGAGTCGTCTCAATTGATAATTAGGAGTAGTTTATTGATTAAAAGCTTTCTCGCAAC
>JAQFYP010001232.1:0-16492 GCA_034694865.1 Bilobella braunerae
ACAGCGGAATGTTACGGATAGTCTGTTGTGCCTGCTTGATGGCAACATCTATGCTAATGAGCTCCTAATCCTTTCCATATCCCTACCCTTCCCTTCATGTTGATCATCCGTTTTGCGGGAATGTCAAATAACGCTCCTTTTCCTTTTCCTGGATTTTGAAGCTTTTAGGTAATGCGCATCTGGAATTTAAAGAGCAATTTTCAAATCTTGTTCGTCTTGAAATAGGTACGAAATTTTAAATTTTCTCAGCATCGAATAAAGGAATTTCTTTCGAAACCCTCATTTTGTGTTTGAACACCACGTCCACGGCTGGGGGATCTTATTTTTCAGCGTCGAGCCATACACTGTTTCAGTCCACAATATAGAGTAGGAACAGAACAAGGTTAATTGGCCCTTTAATTAAATAGTTAATTGCGGCAGGAATTTACTAATTAATTACCTATTTTATTAGGTATTTTAACTTTCGTTCTTCTAAGAAAACTGTGTCACTATGAAATTTTGGACAAGGAGCTGTCAGTGCTGGACCCATTTCGTATGCAAAACTGCGTGAGAAAGTGTGAGATGCATGGAAGTGGTACCACTCCCTCTGGCGGCTCAGAAGACGAGTCTCTAAATTAAAATTGTAATTAAAATAATTAGCAAATTACATTTGAAAACAAATAAGGGTATTATTATCTTCACAACTAATTGCACGATTAGTGTTGTTTCCACTTTGCCAGATAAAGAACCCATCTGATTTTTCTTTGAGATTCTAGCCAGCATACACGTAACCTTGCCAGTTTCAAGTTGAGCGGCCCTTTTTAGTTACTTTTCTTAAAGTATCTAATCTGTATTTACATAATTAATTTAATTGTAATTAGGTATTTAAAATGAATTAATTGTAATTACGCATTAATTACGCACGAACTAATTGCGTGATGGATTAATTATGTAATTATAAAACCAATTCTTAATTGTTTAAAATTAAAAAAAAACTTTTTCGAAGTTTTCGCAGTCGAAACCGCAGACGAAAACCGCGCGGTTCATGCAGTGTGTGTCATTTCGCATTTCCACAATCAGCATAAACGCAACTTCAATTAATTGCACTTGGTCTTCAATTGGTTTACTGTGAAATTTAAATGAAGATAACTAGGTTAAGTATTAAACTCATCAGCCTAATTACAATTTATTACAATTAAGTGTTCTTAAGTAACTTACCTCCGGCGAAAGTTGCTTTGTTTAGTTGAGTCACGCTGTACATTCTTGCTGCGTCCAGGATTTTTGGTGCAGTAAAATTTAGGAGCAACGGCATTTAAATGCCATTAATTGCTCATGCTTAGCATTTAGCAATATTTTCCGCTTTCACAGCTCTCCTTCCAATTTCTATACTTTCAGTAAAGCGTCAATGTTTCGTTGACGTCAACCTGGAAAACTGGAAAAAATGCAGAGCATTTAAAAAATATTTATAAAATAAATAAAAACACATTCTTACGAGCTTAGATTTTTCTAGTAAGCCATCCTGCTGCACCATTTTGTATTCCGATTCTGAAATTCGCTTAATCTAGGTGTTTTGCGTTTTATGGGCGAATTAATTGAGTAAAGTTAATTAACTATATAATTAATTGCATCTGCTATGTCCAGTAACCAAAGTGGGTGGAAGGCTGTCTCGAACCTTGGAAGCTGCCTGCGCAACTTTGCGGGACAAAGTGGAGACTATGCGACTGTGCAAAATAGTGCAGGTCGATTGAGCAGGAGCAGCCACTATTTGGTGGGCCGAGCCGATAAGCATACGCATAAGGGACAAGCCGATAAAAATTAGCGGAAGAAACATCACGGTGTCAGATCGCGGAGAACTTTCCAGTGCTGAAATTTTAAATAAGATTTCATATGATAGAAACTGTATTTTTATCAATGTTTTTAGCAATGCCCGCAGGCGGGCTTGCCTGGTATTTTTTTTTACATAATTTTTTCTTCGAAATTTCGAATCAAATTTCATGTGTGAAAATTTCGGCTTGCTGCCATTTAATAAAACTTCTAACTTTGAATAGTGGAAACTACGGAGACTTCAGTTCAAAATTCTGTTTTCGCGTTACTTGTGAGATGCTCTGTATAATATGCCGTAATTGAAAGTTGCCATGCCGGACGGTAAAGTTTGCCTCCTTGAAGGTGTAGCCTTGAGAATTTGTAGCGAGGCAGATGTTAGTACCCTCATCGATGCGTTCAGTCCTTCCAATAATTAGCCTGCTAACAATCGTTCCGTTCACATGCGTTTTCGATTCTTCAAAACGAAAAGTTTTAAATTGAGTTAAAATCAAATTGTTACCCCTAAATTCGGGTAACGTGCATGTTTGGCTCCGTTTCGTATTTCTGGTTGACGATAAAGAGTTTTGAGTTGAAGTTTTCAAAAAAAAAAAACTTGAATTTTTTTAATTTTCGTTAAAAATCCCTCTTAAAAACACTTAAGTACTAGTAGGTTAAGGTTTATATTTTTGTTGTACGCCACTCGGAATTTTATTTTATAATAAAGTTTTGAAAATTTTTGAAAATTTTATAGTTCAAATATACGTCTAGAAATTGTAAGATTTGATTATACACGACAAAATAATTAATGAATTTGTTAATTGAAGTTAGTTAAATTTGTTGTATTTAACTTGTTTTAAATTCATTTCAAGTCCTATTCTTAAGGCCTTTAAAACGGTACGGTTAGGTATAATATGTGTGATTATATGCTCGTTACAGGGTGTGAACAATGCGTTTCTAAGAATGAACGTCTCAATTTTGTGAGGGTACATCTTAAGATATAGCGAAGAAAATAAGAGTAAGGGCACGTTAACTACTCAAGGGCTCATGTGAGAGGGTACTTATTGAAAAAAAAATGATGACTTTCACCACGAACTAGAGCAGAAATGAGGCAAAAAAAAAACAAGAAGTCAGGAACACTACCATTTTAGCGAAAACTTACGCTAGGCCTTTAATATACTTAGGCTAAGGGCCCTTATTTTAAATTTACCATAATCACTTTCTTTCATTTTTTCTCCGCATTATTTTATATGTCAACTACCTGCACCGTGCTGCTTCGCGGCACTCGTGTGCTAGCAGCTTCTCGCGGTAACATTATCTCCGCCGTGACTATAAGTGAAAGACCCCAGAATCTGGAGCTATCTATTATGTCATTATGAGGCTAGACTGTTATACGCGGAAAGTACCAGAATTTAACTTTTAACACATTTAGTTTAATTTATCCACATTTAATCTTTGACCCTGGGAAAGTACCACCGGAAGTACCGATTACCCAGAGTTTGACCACCCCAGATACCAACCACATTTACATGCAAAACATGCAGCTCCAGCGGTCACTGCAAGATATGATAATACCCGAAATTTTTTGGTATTTTGACATATGACCCTGGTAAAAGCGGAAGTAACTTTCACCTGGAGTTTGGGCCTAAATTACCCTATTTACAAGGCTCAGTTTACACATTTTTGCGCCCATATCCCAGTGGTCTTTGTTGTATTGCATAAAGCACGTTAAATTGACTATATTTTGACATTTGACCTTTGTCCATAGTAAAACCGGAAGTAAATTTCACCCCAACTTTGGACCAAATTTAGTCCATTACCAAACCTCATTTACGTATGAAATATGGCTCTGCTAGCCCTAGCGGTCTTTGAGGGAGTGAATAAAACACGTTGAACTTTGAGCATTTGGACATTTGACCTTTGACCCTAAAAACCGAAAGTAATTTTTACCTGAAGTTTGGCCTTAATTTAACCCATTACCAAACCTCATTTTTATGTTAAACATGGTGCTTCTAGCTCTAGCGGTCTTGGATAAAGCACGTTAAATTTTTGGACATTTTTACATTTGACCTTTGACCCTAGAAAAACCGGAAGTAAATTTTACCAGCAGTTTGGCACTGTCTCACCCCATTAGTAAACCTCATTTATTGAATAAAACATGACGCTCACTTATATGTGAAATATAGCTCAGATATTCCCAGCAGTCTTAAAAGAAGACGACAAAATACGTTAAAATTATGTTAGAATTTTTGGCAGTGTTGCATTTGACCTTGGAAAAACCGCAAGTAAATTTTGATCGAAGTTTGGTGCTAAACCACCAAAGCTGCATACCTCATTTATGTGTAAAATATGGCGCCTGTAGCCCCAGCGGTATTTTCAGGCATTGATGTCAGACAGACAGAGAGACGAACGATTTTATAGTATAGAAGTTGTACGTCAGTTAAAATTTAATTTCCGGATCGACAGGCTCCATTGGTTTACAGTAGGTGTACGAAGGCGAAACTTTGCGCAAATAATTGGTTTGTTAAATAAGCAATAAGGATAATAATTTTATATCATTAAAAGTAAGTGTTGAATTTTTTGTTGAAGTGGGTTAAAAATATTTGATTAAATTAAAATTTTTGCTAAATTCAATTTAAGTGCAATTTTAAGGCATTCAAAACAGCGTGGTTAATGGAAGTTTAATTAATTAATTAAAACACCAATTCACTTACTTTGCAATTTTCTCATTTTCTCTTGGTTAATTGGTAAAAAACTTTGTTTCAAAAACTTATTTTCACCGCAATTACTATCACCTTTCTCATTCCAGAAGGATCAATAACTTTTCAAGCACTTAAATCAAATTGAACGGTGTAGTTAATTTGATTTAAGTTAGTTACTTAAGTCTTGTAACGTACAATTGTTATTCCAAAAAAAATGGTTATGGCGAGCACGCGGTAGTTTTGGAACTGAAGTGAAAATGTGGCTGTGAGTGTTGGCCTAAACCATCAAAAGCTACCATTCTCTTAACCAGAAATAAGTGTATGCTACTTTGTATAGCCTAACGTCAGGGTTAGTAACTACCAGGGTTAGTGATAGGGATAGCGCTCTGAGCATTTAATTCCGGATTTTGCATAGTGAAAAGAAACCATAGTAAAGACTGCGGCAAACGCATCAGTTTTGTGTCTGACCACATCCTGTACTTTTCGATAATTGAGGACGTCGGTAAGTTGTAGAGTATAGACAGCATATTTACGGTGTTCATCCAACAAGGCCCGTAGCTTTTGAGGATGCATGGCCACCATTTCAGCATGCGTAGGCATCATCGGCGGTGGGTGGGTGTGGATCTACCGTTTCTGGGATTTTGTCTAGCTTAGGATCCTGTTGATACCAGAAGTAGCCTTTAAATGTCGACTGGCTATCTGGGGCAGCATTCGCCAACAAAACATCACACAGCTTAATAAAGGTCATGAAGGCAAAAAATGTCAATTATGCAAAAATTTCAGAACAAAAGTTGGAAGCCCTTCAAAGGACTGCTGGAGAACTTCGCGACCGGATTCGTTGTTCTACTTGGTGATTTGTACAGTGTCTTTTTAAGAAAGTTCTTCAACGAGAGTTAGGTAAATATTTACCATCTTTTTTACCACAAATTGGACGTCATATAATTAAATACTGTTATTTTCCAACGGCAGAGCAGTTTGGGCAGATTTCGAATGAAAACTTTTTTTTGTCAAAATAGCTGGATAGCATTTTCGAAATTTTACCAAAATTTTACAAACTAAAAAAATCATACTTTCTAAAAAGATAGATGATCCAAACTTTTTAACAGCTAAAAAGGGCTCTGTATTTGTTAACTTCATTGTGCTACAAAGCGTGGTGAAAGTTTTTGTTAAAGCATTTTATTCACATATCCATTCAAGCATTTATCGAAATTCTGATTCATCAATATACTATTTAAATTCCACTGCACTAAATTTCCAAGGAAACAGCTCAGAGAGGTTGAGTAGATAGTTCCAGTTTATTAGCTGACCGAAGTGTCCTAAAAACAATACTGATTATTGTTTCAAAATTAATATTGAAACAATTGTTTTCAAAATGTCTCAAACATTTAAAAAAAAAAGAAGAAGCTCGTTTGGAATTGGCGAAGGAGAAACTTGCTGAAGAAGCTATAGAATACTACATGGAGAGTTTTGACAAGATTTAGTTGATGAGTTTACAAAGATCTGTATTCGAGTAACGTTCAGCAATTGCAGCACATCAATGAACATAATAAAGAAGTAAGATGTCAAAAGGTCACACAGCTTAATAAAGGTCATGAACGCAAAAAGTTCAATTATGCAAAAATTTCAGATCAAAAGCTTGGAAGCTCTTCAAAAGATGGTTGGAGACCTTCGCGACAGAATTCGTTGTTCTAGTTCTGAAATTCTAGATAGAAATCTAACCAAAAATAAAATCATTCTCTCCCTCCTGGTGAGTTAACTCGTGATTTGTACAAAGCATTTTTAAAGTCATCAACATCAAATTTCTAATCTTTTGCCACATCAAATTGTGCGGTTTTGACATCATTTAACAAGATATTTCTAATTTTTGTCAGTAGACTTTAGAGTAGTTTCCGCAATCAAACAATGCCGTTTCGTCTCAGATTTTCTTTCTCAAAATATTTTTAAGCCATACAAGTGAAATATTTTGTACAAAGACTTTATTTTTTTTAAATTGCAAAACGGAGGTTGAGAATAGTGTTTAGTGTGTACACTTGTACGTCATTTAAAAAACATCGAAATTGAAAGTACGGAGAAATACGAAGATAGATGCAAGCCATCGAAAAAGCGTACAACTTGGTGTTCAAAATTCTTCGTTTTTTGTTGCTCGATCACATTTGCATTTTTTTTATCGAAATTCTGTTGATGTTGGTTTTTTAGAAACGTCTTTAAAATTAGTAAAATTTCAAAAGAAGAAATGGATTTCTACTTATAGTTAGCTGGAAAAATGGTTGGGAAATGTGCTCATTCCACTTCAAATTTATTTGTCATCCCCTCAACTAGCGACAACGCTCAATAATGAAACTTTTAGGTAAAATATTTTAAAATTTAGAAACATATTTTTAATTTATTTTAAAATATATTTTTGAAAAATTTACTCGATCTCTTGTTAGGATCGAACCAAGGAATTTCTTCGGAAAACCTCACTTTGTATTTGAACAGCATTGAGGAGCGTTTTGAATAAATTTTTGAAAGACGAAAGAACAAAACAAGTTTATTTGTTCGTTAATTGCATAATTAATTTACCAAAATCATTATATTTTTGGTTAATTATGAAGTTGGACAAAGAGCCCAGTGCTGGACTGGCCCATTTCATATGCAAAACTGCGTAATAAAGTGAGAGACGCAAGTGCTACTACGCCCTCTAGCGGCTCAGAAGAGGATTCAGTAATCTCCACAATCAAAGTATAATTGTAATTAAAGTAATTAGCTAATTACTAATTACATCGTAATTGGAAATTAGGGCAAAAGTTATCCTTGACAATTAATTAATGATTAGTGTTTGCAATGTGCTAAGTTTAGAACCCATCTTATTATTCTTTAACATTTTCCGGAGATTGTCAGTTAATTATTTCTGTCCGCGTTGTAACAGGTTGCTGTTTTAACGTGTTTAATCTGTAACTACATCGTTTAACTATAATGAAGTAGTTACAGTGATTTTATTATAACTATATAGTGAATGAACTAATTATGTAATTGCATGTTGATCTTAATTGGAATTTTTATAACAATTAAATTACTTTCCTAAATATTTTTTTTAATTGATTAATAAAACAGGGATGCTTAATAGCTTTATATTAGCACAACTTTTTCCTACAGGAAGTATTCGAAGCGGTGCAATCGAAAACCCCTGTAAAAAAAAAAAAAGGTTCACACCGTGCGCGTCATTTTGCGTTTCAAGCATGTGCATAAACGCGACTTCAATTAATTGCACTTTCTCTTCAATAATTGCTTTACTCTGAGATTAAATTCGAGATAAATAAGTATTAAGCTAATTAAATTAATTTAAATTAATTAAATTAAGTAATCTTAAGTAACCTGCCTTCGAGGAGAGCTGTTTATTTAGTTTTGAATCGCACTATACTTAGTGCTGATTGATTCCAGCCACTCGGATTTTTGCTCTAGTAAAATTTCGGTGCAAATTACGTTTTAAGTGCTCATGCTTAGCATTTAGCAGTAATTTCCGCTTTTCCAGCTCTGCTTCCAGTTTTTATAGTTTCAGCTCAAGCGTCAACGCTTCGTCGACGTAGTCCTGGAAAACCGGAAAAAATACAGAGTCTTTAAAAAAATCTTTTAAAAACTAGCTTTTGCTAGATAAATTTTTTCCTGTTCCACCATTCCTGTCTCTCGCTTTTTATGAACAAATTAATTGGGATGCTAATTAACTAATTATCTAATTAAGTAAACTTAATTACATGTGCTATGTACAGAAGCAAAACTGGGAGGAAGAGTGCTGCGAACCCTGGAAGTTAGCTGCGCAGCTTTGCGGGTCAAAGTGGAGGTGGTGGCGCGTAGTAGTGTGGGTCACTTGAGCAGGCACATTCTGGTGGAGCCGCGTGGTGGTGGCGGTGGTTGTGGAAGTGACTGCTGTCTCCACCGTTGCCAATCCTTTGGTCATCGGACGAGGAGGAGGAGGAGGGGGCGGTGGAGACTAGACGTTGACGGTGGTGGTACATCACGGCGCCAGATTTCGGAGAGCTTTCCGGTGCTGAAATTTTGAACAACAACATTTAATAAAAATCAATTTTTTAGCGATGTTTTAGCAATGTGCGCGGAAGGGCTCATTTGGTATTTTTACACATTTTTTTGCAACTTGTATCGTCATATTCAAAACACAAAGTTTCGGCTTGCAGCCTTTTCATAAACTTTGAATAGTGAAAACGCATATAACTGCAATTCTGTCTGTGTGGCTGTGTGATTATGAAGCGTTCTGTACTTTTTGCCGTAATTGAAACTTGACTTCCAGGACGGTAAAGTTTGCCTCTTTGAAGGTGTATCCTTGAAAATTGGTAGATGACGAACATGGTGAAGGTGACAGGAGGTGACAAGTGGTCACCTTGAACCCGTCCACGGTTGGTGGAGGATTACTTTCTTATGGACAGGTGACACAGAATTCCTGGCCAAGACGAGTCACCGAAAGTGACTTGGCCCCTGTCATGTCCCTCGGTGGACCTGTAATAGAAAGTGTCAATTAACGAACACTATTAATTCAAATTGAAAAATCCCTTAAGCGCTTAAAGACCCTGCCATTTGAACTCGTCAACGAAAACACTTCATTTAAACACTTCATTTCAGCGGAACTTCATTTAAAAAAATAAACAAAAGCGTTATCTGTTTCAAAAAGTCATTTTGTTTAAAAAGCTTAAAATTTATTTTTTTTAATTGCATGAACGTAGAAAACATGTTGAGGGTTATTTTGTTTCAAATTTTTTTGAAAATAACCCTGTCAAAATGACAGAATTTTGATTTTGACAAGGTATTTGTCATACCTTGACAAAAAAAAAGAGCTTCCGGATAACAATAGAATTGGAAATACTAATTTAAAAAAATACAGTGTAAATCAACATTTCATTGGAATGAAAAAAAAATGCCTTCAATTTTAGAAAAAGTGTCCGGTACAAACTCCTCTTGTACAATTTTGACAAGTTGAACAAACATCAATTTGGAGCTGGAAATCTAATTCAAACAAATAAAGCAACAATTTGCAAAAAAAAAAACCTTCAATAAAAATGTTTGAAAAGCTTGTTTTAAATTTATATATATATACATTATAAGCACGTCCAAATTCTGAACAGAACAATCGGTAATTGATTTAACCTACGTCTAAATCTAGCGCTAATTCTAGCAATATTTAATATTTTTACCTCATTAACATTAATTGGCACAACGGTGAAAAAATGTCTGAATTTTTTTATTACTAGTCTTTAAAAAGGCTCACGTTCTTTTTCAAAAAATACAAACTATGTCGATACTACTGTTTTTTTGTTTCAGCGATTACAAGGCATTGCTGAAATATTTTTTTTAATTTTAAGGGTCTAATAGCGTATCAGGTGCGAATGAGCCTTTAAAATATTTGCGCTAAAGATAACTTTCTCAATATATTAGAAGTGTATACTTCAACTGTATATCGTATATTGTAGATACATTAATGTTTATATTTTCGTGTGTTAAATTTAATTACAATTAAGTTAAAATTAAGAATTGCAAATTTTAGTTCAACTTGGTTAACAAAATTTAATTAACTTTACCTAACTTTGTTGCAAAAGGTAAAAACAACAACGGCCAGCTCCCAACAGCAATGGCTAATGACAGCCCAGCCCGGAAGAAGCACCTGTAATTTGTACCGGGCGTTTCAAAACAATTGTGATAATTCAGACATTTATTATCAAGCGTAGAATAAGGCTCTTCTTGATCAAGGTACTTACGAGAATCAACAAATTGCAGAATTCTCTTCAATTTCCATACTTCGCAATTTATGCCACTTAATATTTTACAAACGAGGTGTATCATTTCCTTCGGAACGCACGCTACATCACTTCAAAATGACTCAATATTCAGTAAATTATGAATATTACTTGTTTCAGAGAATTTTGACTTTTTCTATATGTGATTTTTTCATTACGCTATCAAAAAAATTTATTATCAATTACAAAATGGAAAGTTTTTTTTTAAGTTTTCCCGAAAAGTTCGACGTCATACAATATTTGTTTTCTAAAAACTGTGCCAATTTCAGGAAATAATTACTCAGGTGTCAAGTGCATTTCTAATATTTTTTAAAATCATGAATTTACTAAAACGATAGACTGTTTAATTTTTTATAAAAAAAAATTCTTTTTAACTTCTTCAAGCACAGTTTAAAAAACAAAATTTTTCTTAATGTGAATCCGTGCGTTCACCGACAGTGTCAAAACAACTCAGTTGAATCAACACGTGTTTTTCTACACTCGAGAACAGTCATACGAATACCCGGTCAAGGGATTTTGCTTTCCATAAGGAGTTAAAGGCCCTGTCTCTACGTGCACTGAAAATGGCCCTTAAGGTCTCCATTATTAGCCATTTCATAGTGACCACCAACAAACTGTCAAATTTAATGAAGACCACGGGTACACTCCTGGCAATAAAATCATAAAAAAAAACGAAGAAAAGGGATAGTAACATAGAGAATTTTGTGTTTGTGAAAAATGCTAAATTAAATTTTCAGGCTTTTTACTTTGAATTAATATTTGTGCTAATTGAAATCAAATTTTTGAAAATTGTTTTTTGAAATTTTCAGAGCCATTTTCAAAATAAGAAAACGTTAGCTTGTAAATATCATTTCAAAACTCATTCTAATTTTGAGTTACTTAAAAAACGCTCGGTATTTTTTTTCGGTTAAACACCGTAATACCTGGTTCTTGGAAAAGGATTTGCCTTAACTTTTGCATTCTATGCATCATATCGGAATATATGTTTGATCAATTGATGCACTACCTAAATTCCGGTCCACAAATGTTTCAAGAAAGCACAGCTGCTTCAGAGCGTTTGTATATTGTATATTGTATATTATAACTATATAAGTATATTGTGTACAAGTATATTGAATTGAAATTTTTTTTCCCAAATATTTCGATGGTATTTTTCGAAATATTTTCGAAATTTTACCAAAATCTTACAAATCAAAAACGAAATCATACTCTCGCTTCTGGTAAGGTAGATGATTTGTACAGAGAGTTTCTTGAAAGTTCCAGGCGAGGGAGGGTTTTGAATAATTTTTGTTTACTTTTCATTTATCACTTGCACTCCATTTGAAAGTATATTGAATTTGCACTATGGAATAAAGTTTCAAGGTAGGTCTGTACCATTTTTCATCGAATTGGGTTTGCGCTAGCAATTGTGTTTCAAAATTTTGAGAAAATAAAATCAACATAGTATTTCAGGCTCGTGTTGAGGAAATAGCTAAAATCTGAAAAGAAGGTTTCAACTAATCTTACTTCTGGAATTTAAAGAGCAATTTTCAAATTTTGTTCAAATTCTTTAAAAAGAATATTTTAGAAATTATTAATTTTCTATTTGTATTTGAACATCATTTAAAAAGCGGAAACTCGACAAAAATGGAATTTTTTTTAAGCGCAAGTGAAATGAAACGATCGCGCTTGTGCGCTCCAGGGCTGGATCTTATTTTTCAGTGTCGAGTCCTACGCTGTTTCAGTCAGTCCACGATTGATAGGAATCAAACAAGTTTAATTGTCCCGTTAATTAGTTAATTACGAATTTTGTTTTGAACTGGAACAATTTTTTAGGACAAAAAAAAAAAACAAAGCGTGGAACATTACATTTTCAGAACGAATATTACAATCAACATTAGCCAACATGGGAGGCTTTTTTTGAAACTAAAATTTCGTTTTTCTCATAGATGAATAACAATGTAACCGGAAACTGATAATTTAATCGAAAAATATACAGTCTGCATCATAAACAAACCATTTGAAACGCTATAAAATAATTTTAACTAAACTTTAGAAAAACTAACTGAGAAAAACCTTTTGTTCAATTTCAACCTTCAATTTGAGGCGGAAATAATTTAACCAAATAAGCAACAATTTGTTCTAAAAACTCTCGTTTTTAAATGTTTGAAAAACTTGTTCTAATATTACAAACAAATTTTACAATACTTCCTCTAACACCTGTTAAAGCCTGTTTCCACCAATACTTTTTTTTTCAAATTATGCAGTCACTGGCATCAAAGCTTCAGCATTGTGATGATGTTGGGATTTAAAAAAATATTACTAGCTTTTATAAACTTAAAACAAATCTTGTTCTAAAAACTTTTTTAAAGTACAAACCATGATTTATCTACAATTATTTTTGTATTCCAGCGATTTATAAACACCGCTGTGATATTTGAAGTTGGCTGAAATATTAAACATTTTTGTAAAAATGTTAAAGCTGAGAGTTAAAGCCTGAAAATGCCTTTGGTGAGAGGCGCCCTTATCAAAATGTGTGACAAGGCATCTCACCACGAGGAATCCCTTGGACACTGGAGACTTGACATAGGAGCAGCGTCCAGGCAAAACCAAGGAGGCCCTTGGCCATTCCTCAAATCCTTAACGAAGGGCCCCCTGCAGACAATGAAACAAACTTGTAGTAAAATATAGCCATATCTACAAATCATGGGCCCTTGACCTTGTCACAGTATAAGTCCCCTCTAACATATTCATAGCACATAAAATTATGAAAACCTTTATTTAAAAACAAGATAACTTTTCTATAAAAAAATCCGAAATACACTGTAAACATTCTGTCATAATGTAACACTGAAAAATTTGTTTAAGCAAACAAACCTATAGCAGCTTAAAAAAAATAAAAAAAAACAAGTCTCATAGAGTTGCATGTTTGCGAGACGCTAATTCATTTTTACCAACAATTTTCCATCAAGCAATACTAATAAATTTGTGAAGCATGATTTGCGGTCTGGTACAAAAAGGTCTGGGTAAGTTGACGTTTGCTCGAGGTCAATGCTTTTGCATAAAAGTTCAATGACTCTTGTCGTGCGTGGACGGGCCATTAGGGCTAAATGACTTGTACAAATTTGACTATAATGGGTCGCTTTTTGTTCAACCATGCTAATGTAATTGAAAATGGCGTTTTTTGAACTTTTTTAAATCCTTCCTAAGCGGCGTCAGTGGGAGTGGAAATGGAGTGACCACCATTTGTCACTGCCACAATGAAACTGTGACAGAAGTCGTTTACCTCCAATAGGATTTGGAGACAATTCAAAGGGGCTCCTTAAGCACCCACCCTCCATTTTTCAAATTTTCTAAAAAAAAAAACTTTTTTTTTTCTAAAAGTGACCCTTTGAATGGACATAAAGTTCCGTAACAGTTCACACCACTTAAATCTGTCTCATCCACGCCTGATTCATTTTCAATACTCTTTCCCAACCGCTTTGCTTAAACGCTAATAAGGACCACTATTTAGAGCATTTACCTGTATTTGGATTGCTCAAAAGTTTTAGGGCTCATTAGCCGCTCAGGTGCTAATGAGTCCTTAAATATTCGCATACAGAAGATCACTTTTTTCAAGATTTTATTTCCGCGAAGCTTAATTTTGGTCAACGTTGTAACGTTGCACGTTGTACAATGTTGTACGGTGTACGTTGTGTTTAAAATTTAATAAAAAAATAGTGAGTGAGTTAGGAAAACTGTAAGTACTTTGTTTCATGTTGCGGGTTGAATTTAATTGCAATAAACTAAAATTAAGTATGCAAATTTTAATTGAGTTAGTCATCAAAAATTTAATTAACTCTAACTAACTTTGTTCTAAATCCATTTTGAGTTCTACCTTTAGGCCCATTTAAAACGGTGCGATTAACCCCCATTTTATCTAGCAAATCTTGCCCTAGCCCAATTTTATGCACACTTTCTCAAACATTTTAAACAAGTTTTAAAATTTAATTCCGCGTAGTTCGCAGTTGTACAATTCTTTTGCCATTATTTAGCTGAAGAATTCCAAAATGCAGAAATATACAAAAAAAAATGTTCATAAATCTCATGTCTCATCGCCATGTCTCATCTCAACTCATTTTGAATTTACCATAAATTTACATCATAATGACTTTCTTTTCAACATTTCGCCTCCATACTGTTTTTGTCAAACAAACTACTAAAACTAATAAAAAAAAACTAATTAAAAACTACTAAACTAAGAAACTACTAAAAATTAAGTACTGCAAATTTTAATTGAGCTGTTTAAAATTTAATTAACTTTAACTAATTTTATTCTAAATCCATTTTGAGTGCTACTTTTAGGCTTTTTCAAACGGTGTGATTAGCCCCCATTTGTTTTATCAAAAACTTACCCTAGGCCCTTAATACCCTTAGGCTAAGGGCCCTTATTTTAAATTTACCATAATCATTTTCTTTTCAACATATCTTCTCCGCGGAAAAATTTTACTATCGTGAACTAATTCTTTAAATTTTGGAAATAATTTTTTTCCACTAATTTGGGGGTGCTGATTACGAATCTGAAAGAATTTTTCTGCGGAAAATTTTTTTTTGCAATTTTTTTTTAATGTTTATGTTTTGAAGCCTAAACCTAAACCTAACCTAAACCTAAATATAAACCTAATTTAAACTAAAGTTAGAAAAAATCGAAAAAATTTCTTATTGATTTTACATGAAAAATTTTAAATTTCATAAATTCATAACTATTTTATTTGATGAGTCCGCGCAAAAATTCTTTCATATTCGTATTCAGCACCCTCAAATTAGTGGAAAAAATATTTTCCAAAATTTAATGAAAAAAGTTCACGATAGTAAAATTTTACCTTCTCCGCATTATTTATATGTCAACTAGCTGCATCTTTCCGCTTCGCGGCACTCGTGTGCTAGCAGCTTCCCGCGGTACCAATACCTCCACCGTTACTATAAGTGATAGCCCCAGAATGTAGCTATGAAATATAAATTGTATGAAATATGGCTCTGCTAACCCTGGCGGTGTTTGCGGGAGTGGACAAAATTTCAAGAAGTATTAAGCTAATAAAATTAATTTCAATTAATTAAATTAAGTACTCTTAAGTAACTTGACTTCGAGGACAGTTTTTTTTGTTTATTCTTTGAATTGCACTGTACTTATTGATTCCAGCCACCCGGATTTTTGCTCTAGTAAAATTTTAGAGTAAATCACATTTTAAGTGCTCATGCTTAGCATGTAATGGTAATTTCCGCTTTTCCAGCTCTGCTTCCAATTTCTATAGTTTCAGCTCAAGCGTCAACGCTTCGTCGACGTCGTCCTGGAAAACCGCCAGTTTTTGCAAAACCGGAAAAATACAGAGCCTTTAAAAAAATTCTAATAAAAACAAATTTTTACGAGCTTTGATTTTTCCAGCAAGCGTTCCTGCTCCACCATTTTGTCCTCTGATTCTGAAATTTGCTTAATGTAGGTCTCTCGCTTTTTATGAACAAATTAATTGAGTAAACCTAAATAACTAATTGTCTAATTAAGGAAACTTAACTAAATGTGCTATGTCCAATGGCAAAACTGTTTAGAAGGGTGCTGCAAACCCTGGAAGTTACCTGCGTAGCAGCTTGGCGTGTCAAAGTGGAGACTATGTGGCTGCGCAAAGTAGTGCGGGTCACTTGAGCAGGATCAGGTACATTTTGGTGGAGCCGCGTGGTGGTGATGGTGGTGGCGGTGGCTTTGGAATTGGCTACTGTCTTTACCGTTGCCAGTCCTTTGGTCATCGGAGGACGAGGAAGAGGCGGTGGAGACTAGAAGTTGAGTTTGTTCTCACCCACCCTGAGCGGGCGGTCTCGAAATGGAAACCCATCGCGGCCGAATTGACTAATTTAAGCCAAAATGACGCCTGTTTGAGCTGTTTCTGGTTTCAGTGGTGATACTTGCGCAGAAATTGAGCCGAGCCGATAAGCATGAGCATTATGGACAAACCGGATATCAATCAGCGGAATATTATTTCTCTTTCTCTTTCCTTTTTTTCTAAACAAAACTGTTTTTGTGTCTCAAAATAGTGTACTAGTCTATTTAATTAATAGAATATTATATATCCATATAATTGAAAATTTATTCGCAAGACTTCGAAAAATTTAAACTTGTAAAATTCACACCATACAATAATTTAATAGGCAGCCATGGAAGTAATTTGTCATGAAATTCAGGTCAAACTTTCATTCAAAGCAAAAGCAACGATTTAAAAAATG